>LQNS02001155.1:10427188-10439652 GCA_001587735.2 Parhyale hawaiensis
AGGTCATAATGAATCAGGTATAAATAAAGTTAGGTCATGATGAATCAGGTATAAATAAAGTTAGGACATAATGAATCAGGTTTAAATAAAGTTAACTGTAAACTTTACGGCAATAGTTTCGAACTGACCAAAGCCCGGGCTTCGGTACCTCTCTGAATATGGATCTCTCGGTCCGACTTTTGTCAATACTAGAGCTGTCATTGATTGGTTCGCCGAAGTAGAGCTAAGGTAAGTCAACAAGACTTGACTAGTCCGGACCTCTAGACAGCAGCTGTGGCTCAGTCACTTTGAAATTGTGTTGGAGGTGTTAAATGCAACCCAAGTGCACTTGAGACACCAGAGAACTCAATTTTATGAAGCAGGATTGAGTTTTCAGAAGTATCAAGGTTAATCGATTAAGGGTTAGCACCCGAAACCTATTCAAATGGCCGCAACCATCGCAAGCTGAGGACAAGAGGAGCCAGATTAGGCATCAGTTTTGCAGGCTAATCAATGACGCCTTAACTCGCAAAACATTTCAGTGTAGCACATTAAACTTTGGTTCTCACAACAGATAGCTATGTGCTCAATTGCACAGCAAATTAGCTTTTCACGTTAAAAGTTCGGTTCACAATCAAACATTTTTCTCTCAGAGCAAAATTTCGATTCAGTTAATACTCCAGGCACAGAGCGAAATTTTTGTCCTCCGCGATGTTCGATCCACACGACAATATTTGAATTCGGAAGCAGTAACGGTCGTGTTGAAGCGGCCACCGGAAACGACCCGAACCTTTTTCCCCGAAACCAAACAAAAATTTGAAAAAAATTTAACGCCGTAATGTTAGAGCGGCCGCGGCACGTGGCGACAAACGGAAAAATTTTGCGTTGGTCTAACGGCCCGGATTTCATTTTTCTTAGAGACACGCGACACCGAAGTAGCGCAGTGGAGGCTACCATGGTAAGGTCATTTCACCACGTGACAACCAAATGGGTGAGCTGACGTCACTTCTCGTTACAGCCAATCAACGGAGTCAACGCTCTTGGGGCGAGGACGATACTGATTGCTGATTGGCTGTGGTATCACCTGCTTGTGGGTGACGTGATGAAATAACCTTGTTAGTTAAGCCAGGTGGGGGGGGCTGCTGCATGGGGCTGAAAACAGAGGAAACAACGGATTTCGTCAGTTAACCTTTTACCCATTCGGAATTCTCAAAGCAATTAACCTATATCATCGGTTGCTCCTCACTATATACTCGTAGACATCAGACAAAAGCCTACGATTTTCCAATAGAATACCAGTGAGGTGGATATCAAAATCAGTATTCAAAGAGTGCTCTTTCTCTGAGAAACCTAAATATCTTCGACAATTCTATTGGCACGGATTTCCAAAACAACACTTTTTTAGTTCGCTTGATGAACGAACTTCGCCGTACATGTTTTGGCTCATTGCAAGAACGTCCAGTTTCAGATAGTGCTATTGCTATCAGAATTGCGGAGTCAGAGGAATCAAATTCGACTCCGACACCGGAATCCAGCCAGCGTCAAATCCTCCAACTCCTGAACAACTTTGACCAATTTTCATCAGATTCGTGCTCCGACTCCTAAAACAAGCGATTATGGGTCTCTGCCTACATTCCTCAAAACACCCGATTACTTCCGACTCCGAATGGTCAACCCTGATTCCTATTAAAAATGTTGCTTAATGCATACGGTAGAGGACTAGCAACTCAAAAACTTCAGAACGGCAAAAGCAATTCGAATGAAGTACGAAAAAATGGAAATCGAAAAACGTTTGAGTGATGTAAACTGAAGAGCACCTTCAGTCAGGCATAAATTATTAGCTACAGGTTTTCGTTCGTACGCACATTTTCCACCTTTGCTGGTACAGTTATGATTTTTATTAAAATTTCACAACATGTCTATTCAAAGGCGGCAGCGACGCATAAAGTACACTCTTTTCGTGGAAAAAGTACTACCAATTACGTCTGAAAAATAGGACAGGGAGTCTTTAGGAGCTAACACAGTAACCCAACATACCACGGGGTGTATATTCTAACAAATTCTCACAAATATCGGAGCATATTTCATGCCATTGTACATAGAGCAGCTAAGATTGCTGCCATTTTATTTTCATAAGATGCAGGACATCAAAGTTGATCATATTCAACATTTTTTCTCTCTCTGAAGACTCTGATACAAACATTTGAAAATTCAAGTGCATAGGCCTATATTTGGGTAACAGATTTGCTTGTAAACTTTAGCCAGTGCAAACTCTACAAAAAAGAAAGAAAAATACCTATATGATAGTTATGATCAGATGCTGCAAAAAATCCAATTTCAATAATATAATATATATTTTCGATATTGACAGCATCTCCAAACACAGCACCATGTTTTTGATTATTAAAACCTGTGCGTTGTTTCTTTCTCTAAGAGACCTTACGTGGCTATTATGAAGTGTTATCTACGAGCTTTCAAGTATAAGCTTGCACAACAGCAGAGCTTCCGCCCCAAAATGGTTTAGTAAAACATAGAAGCCAGTATGATAAGATAGGTAGGTCACAAAACTGTGAAGTGAATAAGTAAAAATGAATTTTAAAATGGAACATAAATACAGCTATAAAAATCACTATAGGAATCTGGGGTACTTGCCCTGGTCATAAAAAAATTCGTCAAGAGGTTACCTCCTCATATAACCATGCAGTTCTTTGCGAAAGAAAGCGAAAAAGACGGAACATAAAGCACGTCATGCAAAATGACGAATACCTACAACAACAAAACCTAGCGCATGAATCGAGGCAAAAATCTACTGACAGGACGGCTAAAGTTTTGTATTTATTTCAATTTAGCAACGTAGAAATTTTTATTCACATACTACTTACTACGGTATGTCGCTTGAGGGTTAAACACTCTGCATGCCCTCCTAATTTTGCTAACATCAACATAAAGAAGTGACGGAATCGGTGCCATGGAAGCGGTAATTTCTTCCAGAACTGTACCAACGTTATGCGTTACCGTCACTTCATGTCGAGCTGGCGAACCTAGGGTCTGTACAGCAGGCACGCGTTCGATTAGCCAGCGGAATTGAAACTTCCAGATTTCCCTTCTCCGGCCTCAGACAGAAGCTTCGGCTTCGTTATTTTGAACCGTGTTGCAGGTGTTATATGCAACCCGTTTACGGTAAAGACAGCTCAAATCTCCATTTTAAAGATCAAATGTAGGTACGTTTTGTAAAGTTTTTAAGGGAAGTTTCGATTAGGTAAGAGTCAGCGCCTTAAAATCGGACCAACGTGTCGAAGCCAAGGCACCGTCCGAAGTCTCGGACAAGTCAGGCCCTAGCGGAAATTTATAGGCCTTTATCCGATGTCAACGATTCTATAATGATCAGCAACGGATATTCTCGGATAATTGCCGTAACATTTCCCACTGGGACGCGCCTACAGCCGCCGGGCCGCATGTGCACTCTAAGTTCACCTTCACACCAACAACGCGGTGCGAGGATCAGCAGCTCGCATGTCGTCCATGCTACCGTATCGATGCTACCGAATTTAAATATATTACAGAACAACGAGTAAGCTGCCCATCATCGCTTCCAGTTGTGCGTGCGAACGCATATGTGGCGTCGGCATAAGTATGGTGACACTACGAACGATGAGCGACATCGCAATTGCCAGTCGTCAGCACCGCCATTCATTGAATAGCAGTGTATGGGAGAGGAGGGGGGATTGCTATGAGGGGGTTGCCAACTTTTGTTACGCCGGGGGTTAGTGACCGCCGCCGCCGCCCCCGTGGGCCCCCCATTGGACTCACCCCCTCCCCCCTCTACTCCGTACAAGATGCGCTACTTTGCGGTGCGTTCATGTCTTTCCTGTTTACTGCCACATGCCAGAACCTGCGGTAATAAGAGTACATATTGTTCTTATGTGCCCGCACCGTAGCTTCACAATGCGCGAAAAGGCACTCCAACTCGGAAAGCACGTCTAAGTATACAGTATTTGTTGTGCGCGATCGATGGATTTGCGCGATCGATCGATCGTGCTGCGCAAACGATCGATCGTTCAAATTTTAAAATGAAAAAGATAAAAACCAGTCCTTGCCTCTCCCCTAACCTACCCGACATTAAACCCGAATATAGTCCAACTTGCCCGAAATTACGGCATAATACCTACCTACAACATCCATCGTTTGCGCAGCGCGATCGATCGATCGATCGCGCAAATCCATCGTTCGCGCACAACATATTCACTGAGGAGTACCTAGCTTGAAACAGTTGATACCAAGCCAGTATCATGAGTAAACTGTTCTCCTATGTAAATTGAAAACGGCAGTACCTATCTACCGCACGGACCCTACCGATTAACAAAGTAAAAGGCGCAATTACTATCATATTTGCAAGGTAATTTTACTATTCTCACTAATGAAATTTTACAATCGAAATTACAGCTAGTACTCCTGGCCGACAAAATGGACGACAAAAGAAATGACACTGACGATTCTGCAGTATTCCTACCTGAGATTTGGGCTCTCCTAAAAAGATACATTACACGTGCCTGCTTGGTCTTCGATTTACAGTAGGTATCACACGAGGCGAGCGCTGCCATATTCCTATTCGGCATTGAATTGCCATCCATCTCTTCAGGTGCTGCCAAATATAAAAGCAGATATAATTCACACCAACCTTTCGAATTGGCTAAGGATAGTTTCCAACAATTGTTTGTACACTGTGCCTCATGCATACCTATAACAGGGACCGATCAACCAAGCATATAGGCCTACTTTGAAGGCTACAATTTGCGTATACAGTAGTTTCTTATTTATTTCTAACCTGCGTGACGACTGTCTTTCCGCCCCCCCCCCCATGAGATGCGTAGTTCGTACATGGATGGGGAGCTACTGACCAAGTGATTTCCGTACTATTTTCTCAGCATAACCATCGCAATATTATTGTTTGTTCCCGAACTGATGATGGGGTTTGTATCCGTAACCTTTTCGTTTCAGTCTCCTCTTGTTTTTAATAAAATATTTAATACATTATAAGTCATTTCTCTAGTTATTCTCCGCTCTTAAAAAAAGACTCAAATTCTTGTTTGCGTTATTATTATCAAATCGCACCAAACTGGCGACATGGGAACGGAGACACTCAATGAGATTGACAAACCCCCATGCAACCAGCCCAGTGAGTGAAGAAAAAAAATGAGAGAAAGAAGATACGAGATCACAGAATAGCTCTGTGTACAGATCGTACAGCATCGAAACGGTTCCAAGGCAAACTCATGAAGAGCACCAATGCGCCGAGTAATACATCACTCGAACAAATGGCTCCGGAAGAATACCAGAGAGTGGATGGCAGGAGCAGTTATAATTTTGTACAAAAAGCAGACCCCACCAACTCTGCGACGGTGCACCAGAACACATGATACAACACCATCCAGCATAAACGCACATCGACGAACGACTTAGTCAAGCAAACACAGATGACAATCAGCAGCAGAACCCCAGATTACGGAGCAGTATTCTAGAAGAGGCCGGACATAGCAATTAGAGCAGAGACATGTAAATTCTACCGAGCCAAAACCCTCCAAGCACGCTTCATAAGACCAATTTTATGCGAGGCACGAGAGGCAACCGAACGAATGTGGGGCTCAAACGTCAACTTTGGATCAAAATTGATATCCAAGATTACCAAGTCATCAACCACAGGAAGTGACACACCATCCAGTATGAGCTCAAAGAAAGGAGGGCTCACTGTTCGTGACCTGGACACGAACATGGTCTTAGTCTTGCCAGAATCCCAGGAATCAATCACTTCCAATCATGCTGAATGGATTATGAAACCTCCAACCTCACTTCCAATCATGCTGAATGGATTCTGAAACCTCCAACCTATCACTAGGCTTATCGCAAACAGCCAGCAAAGTAACATCATCAGCGTAACCAACAAGTAAATTATCAACACGATTGAACAGGTCGGCTGTATATACGATGAATAATAAAGGGCCCAGAACACTACCCTGTGGGACACCAGAAACCACGTCCAAAAACTCACTCCTCTTCCCATCAACAACTACACATTGACTTCTGTCAGATAAAAACTGACGAATTACCGCCTAAACTGAGCCACCAATACCCATCAATTCTAGCTTATGCAGCAGCTCAAGGTGATTCACGCGATCAAAAGCAGCACTGAAGTCAAGCTGTACCAACCTTGTCTCATGACCCCCATCAAGAGCCAGCTGCAATACATGACAAATGTGAAGTAGAGCATCACAAGTTCCCAAGCCCTTACGAAAACCATACTACTGTGTTGGGGGAAGGACACCCTGCTTCTCAAGAAAGCGACCCTACCTCGACGCAACCAACCTCTCGTTAACTTCTGACTAAACAGGTGGGATCGAGCTGGGTCTACAGACGGAGGTTCGAGATGAAGCAGAGCCCTTCGGAACAGGCGTCACATGAGCGACATGCCAGCATAGGTTTGACCAGTCACAGGGTTGGTGATTTTTTATTTAAAAAAAATAAATATATTAAAATCAATGATTTTTATTTATCTGATTTATTTTTTCCATATTTTCCTAATGTGAAATGATACAATACTTCTTCATAGTTCTTCTATAGTGTGCTACAGATAGTACTTAGGCCTACTCATAAAACAAGAGCTTTCCTCCTTTCCTTCTGTTAAAAAAAAAAACTTTTCAACACACAGTGAAAAAATACAAACTAAGGCAATTACAAAAAAAAGTAGGGTACTACAAAATCTAGCCTATTAAATGGTAGAGTAATAGCTAATTAGCCATCAGCCATGCAATTCCTGAGAAAATAATGGTAAAATAGCTTTAAGCTTGGAGATGATAGGTACTCAGTGAAATATAGGCCTACATGCAGGTAGGTGAATGATTTTTTCAGTCCAAGAGTGGTGAAGAAGTTCAAGTTGCATCTAATGGGTGAAAATCAAACCTAATTTAACAAGAGAATTAACTAAAGCAGCTCCCTGTACAGCTGTGAAGACAATACCTACTGAAAGCTAATGACTAATGACACAAATATTTCTGCAGCAGCAGTATCCATAAGTTATTTAAATACCATGGAAATTTAAGCATGCAATTTCTCATGTTTTGATTATGTAGCAAGCTATATAAAGGTATAGGTTGATGAATTCTATAAAGGGCAACCTCAGGTAGGTACGTTGAAAAAAAAATGGTGTTGAGTTCGACAAATGCTTAAACAGCTAATTATTTGACAATGTACAAATACAGTAGCTAGGTATTCCATTTCATGAAAAATGAAATGGGCTAAATCAAAAAATTTTAAAAATCATGATATATTATACAAAATCAATTGATTTATTCAGTTGATTACATCAATTTGATTTAATCAATGCTAACCCTGATAAATGCTCATTAGTTAATCATTTGATAGTGTAAAAATATTCCATTTCGAGTAGCAAAAAATGAAACATACATAAAAATTCATATTTTTTTTATAAAAAAAATCAATTATTTTAATCAATATAAACCTTGTTGCAAAGATAGTTACCTAGATAGTGGCTCATTAGATGATAGATTAGATTTTATCAAAGCATTTAATTATTCACATACCATAAAAATTAAAATTTAGGCATGTACTTCCTCTTGTTTTAATGATGTAGCTAGCTAGCCTATGTAGAGGTATAGGTTGTTAAATTCATTCAAAGGGAACCATTGATACGTTGAGAGATAGAACTGGTATTGTGTTGCATAAATGCTGATAAGAGTTAACCATTTGTTAGTGCAAAAATATTCCATTTCATGCAAAAATCAAATAGCTACACAAAAATCATCATCATGATATTGATATAGAAAAATCAATTGGTTTAATCAGTTGATTAAAGAAATTGGATTTAATCAATGGTAACCCTGATGCAATAGTAGTTACTTAGATAGGTAGTGATTCATTAAATGATAGATTAAATCAGAGCATTAAGGTATTTAAATATCTTGAAAATTTGAGCATGTGCTTTCTTTTGTTCAATTATGTAACTAGGTAACTATATAGAGGTATATGTAGGTAGATGAACTCTATTTAGGGGAACCATAGGTATCTTGAGAGATAGAACTGGTGTTGTGTTGCATAAATGCTCATAAGAGTTGATCATTTGATGGTGTAAAATATTCCATTTCATGAAAAAATAAAATAAATAAAGAATCATGATTTTTTGTAATAAAAATCAATTTCATTTTCTGCGTAGGTTTATGGTCAAAAAGGTAAGTATTAAAGCGCGAGTTTCTTTACGTAGGTATTTCCACAGGTCCGATGCTCATACGACCCACAATCACAATGGCACCAACACAAGTAGCAAATGCCCAGCAAAGCACACATTTCCCCTTTTTACAGGTACGAAACACATACGGTACCGTCGGTGTTACGCAGGTGAGCACGATCACGAAGTCCTTCATGACAAACATAGCTAGCATACAGCTAGCTTGGTAAATTGTGCACTTTCGCATGTAGAAACTAGACTGTGTAACAATACTTGAAAACTACTCTTGAATGCAGGAACTCCTCGGTGTTTTTACGAGCAAAAAGCCCCTACACTCATAGACAAAACCTAACTGCTAGAATATATGCAGAAAAAACGCACATTAGGATATTAACACGTAAATTTCTAAGCAATGTTGCAGATAAGAATCCCCATAGGCCACCTGTATAAAAGCCTAAACTTTGCAGCGAACTATGTACAATCTTCACAAGACGAGATTAAGAAACTAGACGCTAAAATGAAAAATCTAGACACTTTTACAAGTAAGAAGCCCTACCACCTACACAGAGAGCTTAAACTATGCTCTAACCTACTGTATGCTGCAAAATAGGTATGCATTTTCAAAAGAAGAAAAACACTACGATTTGAAGCGCAAATTTCTGCATAGTTGCAGGTAAGAACTTTAGCACACATATGGAAGCCCAAAATATGCATTCTCACAAGAAGAAAGAAACGACGATTTAAAGCATAAATTGACACGCAGGTATTTTCGCAGGTAAGAACCTAAGCACCCATAGAAAAGTCCAAACTAAGCTGCACAATATACATTATCACAAGAAGAAAGAAACTATACGATGTAAAGCGTAAGTTAACACGGATTTTCGCAGGTAAGAAGCGCATAGGCTAATTATACGGCGCACATTACGCAGGTGAGCACGTCACGTCCCCGGCGGATCCGGAGCACCTGCACCAATTAGCGGCCCATTACGCTGCCGCACAGCCCGGCTCTGGCCGTGCGAATATGAAGGAAAGTGAAAGAAAGCTAAGGAGCGAGCACAACTTTCTCGGCCAAATTCACACAGAGACGTACGTAGCTGTGTGTCTCGGGGCGACGGGTGCTGGAAAGTTCGTGGGTTTAGCGCTTTAAATGTGAAGTGTTAGGGAGCCAAACTTAATTTCTCGTGGAAAACAGCGGTTTTACACATAGCTGGAAACGTAAATACCCGGCGATGTAGGGTTACTGATTCAACGTACCACCCCGGCACGTTTTGTGATCTTGATTAAAAAAAAAAAAATTTACAATGATTAGACATGTGTTAATTTAACCCCTGACCGAGCTAACCCAAGTACTGCATACGGTATCCATCCTGCAATTTAGAGACTGAATTATTAACTAGAACCAAATCGAGCGATTAAAAAATCATTAATGGGTTAACCCTCCCTGATCACTGCAAATAGCGATTCCGAGAAGAAACGTAACAAACATGCGATATATACCTACCGTACGCAAAAATAGGTAGAACCCATGCACGGAGATATTCCCCACACACTGGATCAATACACATGGAAAAGCAATCTAGAAAAGAAAGAACAACAATCGTCGGCAGAAATTGAAGAGAGGGCACGAAAGCAAGGTAGCCGAAAGGCCTAACTGAAGCTAAAGGCTGGTACACACGTGCTAGTCTGGTGCCCTAGGTACATTTGTACGGGTATTTCGCAGGCTCCGAACCCGTCGCTCTGTCTTTTTCAACAACAGCAAATGTAAAATTAAATTTAATGTTAGAAATATCCAAAAAAAAATTAAACTAGCGTCACTTAATAGCTGAGCAAATTGCCTTGATGGCTAACATTTTAGCAATTCGGTTGGTGTTTGTAAGGAAATGATGAAATATTCGCACGTTATCATGGGTTTATCACACGTAGATTCGTACTGGTACGCTATAAAAACTACTTGAAACATGTATAAGTTAAACTCTACTGGCATACCTATCTGAATACTTAGACACTAGAAAGCTATACATGACTTTTTGAGCAAATTGAATAGGAAGAGTTATAACAATTGCACGATACATTCTTACATCGCTTTTTGAATACCTACATTATCGGAAATAGGATCTAATAGATGAGTGGGAATTCTATTACGAAGCGACGCAATTTGAAAAATCGTAGAAAGTTACTCAATAGCAATACACACATTTGGAAAATCGGCAATTGAACGTCACGTTTCGTAACTTGGATTTGGGATATGCATATAGGCCTAAGTAGACTGGAATAGGTTTGAAATATTTCACGATAACGAAGAACAAATCGACAGAATGTGAGTTATGAATTATTGTGAAGAACATCTTGATACTGCAATATTTTCAAGGAAGAGTACATACAGGTATCACTTTCGTTCTTTGAAGGTACAGTGCACTTAAAGAGAATTCTTCGAAGTGTAGTAGGAATGGGGCCACGCGAAGCGCCACCCAAATGATATTCTGTAGGCTACCAAAACTGAATAAGCGTTATAAGTTACAATTATTTTCAGTTAATCACGATTAACGCAATTCGATACGGTACCGTATTTCATAAATTGTACCAAGAATTCTACTGCACGTATATCCTATATTTCTTCAATGTAGAGTTTGAATCTTAATGTTTCATCCAAAATTAGTCCAAGACATCGGACTTGGAATACCCACTCTCGTTCACTGTTATTAAAGAAGAGACAGGGCAACTCCATGGAGGCGAGTACCAAGAGAGCATACCATTTGATTTAATTTTCATGAGCAGTTAATCTATTTTGCGCTAACTAAGCAGACAAGAGGTACTTTTATAAAATTTCCGGTATCTGTTACGGCAACATCGAAATGACAAGGATTTGTGTCGAACACTGCACCATCAGTAAATAGTACAAAGTGTACCGTCAGTCGGCAGTATAGAGTCACGTCGGGCAAAAGACGAGCGTGTGAACCGAGCGGGCGTTTGGTAACCTGCAGAATCCCCTCCAAAGCAAGCCTGCCCATAGAATCAGATGGGCTGGCTTGGACTCGCCCGAGACAACTCATGACATCGTACTTTGGGTATAGTGGGATAGCTAATGTTTATCTATTAGCTGAGTGGCTGTAAAAAAAAATTTTCGTGGCGATCTGAAATTACTTTTTGTTACTAAAAAATGTGGAGTTACAACAAGGGGAACAATGATACGACAATCTAAGGTTTAATTTGGGCAGCTTGAAGACGATTTAGGGAGGCACGGCGCTATATATACTCCGACTAGAAAACAAAGCAAAGAAAGGAGAAGATGTGAGAGACTGGCGGCCGTACGAGGAAGCTGAGGGACACCTGCGGGGCTTCATACTGCACCAGCACTTACTGGCAGTTACTGTAGTGCTACTGGCAGTTACTGTAGTGCTACTGGCAGTTACTGTAGTGCTACTGGCACTGACGACATTGCTATTGTCAGGCACTGTAGCATTTTTGACAGTTACTGTTGCACTATTAGTAGTTACTACAGTTTGTAGCGCTACTTGCAGTAGTATTGTAGAGCTACTGGCAGTTACTGTAGTGCTACTGGCAGTGAAGACACTCATAGCTATCGCTATAGTGATACACACAGTTACCTACTGTAGCACTCAGTCGTACCTACTACAGCATTACCAGCAGTTACTGTAGCGCTGCATGCAGTCGCTGTAACGGGCCCCAGCACTGTACACTGGTGTACAGCAGCAGCAAGATGAAACAGTGACTGACGCGGCACAAGTACCTACTATAAGACTTTAGCAAACTTGACTATCCAGGCATAGCTACCGGTATAGCGCGGCGTCTGCCTCGGGTCTGCTATAGGAGAACGTGATGCTGTCCCAGTCAAGAGCATTACCAGCACAGTATACGCCAGTAGAATGTCATATTAGCCGACAATATGGCAGTATAACATCACATCTCTCGGCCATATATATAGAGCAATACTAATGCAATACGCAGCGATACCTATACGCTTCTGTATGCGGAACAGCTGCAACAGTTATAGGCAATCGCTATGTTTAGCTAGTGATATAGTTCAGTAGAACGTATCATTTACAGCAGCCCAGTAGGCTATGTATGTTCAAATAATATAAAATAGATATACAGATATTCAATCCCAGTAGTAGTAGTAGTAGTAGTAGTAGAAGTTTTTACTAGCGCTTCAGTGGCACACTGCCTATATCGCGCCGAACTATTCCTGTGTTTAACCACAGGCTCGTGCGCCGACTAGGGCGCGTTTTAA
>LQNS02001155.1:10498196-10519827 GCA_001587735.2 Parhyale hawaiensis
AACCGGCTGCACCCACAGGACCGTGTGGCTGCCCTGAGGGTGACCAGTGATGGGTGCCAGGCGTGAACCGCCGCAAGGATGGCAACATTCTTGTTGCTTCTGGCTACCTTTGGGGCAGTGGTGCAGGTGGGGGTGGTGGGAGGGGGGGGGGAATAAAGATAAACAGGTCATGCACGCAACACGGGAATTTGTGAAATTTTCTACCAAATATGCACGCACGGAAAGCCTCTGCACGCCGCTCTGCACTTGAGTAAAACGACTTCCAGCCAAATAAGCTCCTAAGATAAATGCACAGCACACTGGGCTTTGCAAAACAATTTCCGGTCAGGTACGTAAGACAACAATGCAGTGCGAACAATACTGGACTTTCGCAAACAAATTTTCCACCAAATACACAAAATAAAAAATTACACGGAACACTGGACTTCAGAGAAGAAATTACTTACCTCCCTCGTGATAAAAAAAAAAACCAACGCTACGACCGCGTGTCATCTGTATTTATCATGCATATATTTATGTACAATTATATGAGCATGTAAATTCTTCTACCTCTTAGATAATATCCGAAATTTTTTACTTGGCTAGAAGTACCCGACCCACTCAAGGAACAATAGTTATTTTCTCCTTTTATCTGTTACCGTTGCCTTGCGTGGCGAAGGTATGCGCTCTCAGAGTGCTCTAGTTTGATGAAATGAAATAGAAGAAAGAGCATAGGTGAAAATAGTGTATTCATGATAAGGGCTTGAGAATAACTCGGGTTAAATTTAAGTAGGTCCTCACAGGTCATCGATGCGCTCTTAGAATTCGAGCATATTTTCGAACTTGGCAGTGGAGAATGATTTGGGCAGCGGACCATAATTTGGGTAGCGAACCATGATTTGGGCAGCGGACCATGATTTGGGCAGCGGACCATGATTTGGGTAGCGAACCATGATTTGGGCAGCGGACAATGATTTGGGCAGCGGACCATGATTTGGGTAGCGAACCATGATTTGGGCAGCGGACAATGATTTGGGCAGCGGACCATGATTTGGGTAGCGAACCATGATTTGGGCAGCGGACCATGATTTGGGCAGCGGAGCATGATTTGGGCAGCGGACCATGATTTGGGCAGTGGACCATGATTTGGGCAGCGGACCATGATTTGGGCAGCGGACCATGATTTGGGCAGCGGACCATGATTTGGGTGGGCGACTAGATGAAGATCAAAATTATTGTTGCGCGCAACTTCCCCCGGTAGTTGAACATAAATAAGCGAGCCGGCCGATGAGGTAATACTCTGTTGAAATAGAACCTCGATCAAGCCAGAATATTTCAGGCAGTGAACCCTAATTAACCAGGGATAAACTTGGTAGTAACTTACCTCATGTAGATAATAATTTACATGGCAAGTAGTAAATAGTTGGCGCTCTAAATCCTTTAGCTGTAGGCCTGCCCGATTTTTTTCAAAACACAGAAAAAGTACAAGTTTTCCCATCTTCTTTTCCACTTCGTTGCGGTCCTGGCCTACTTCAGAGTTTTAGACTACCGTAGTTAACTATTAGCGCTAGGTTCGGTTCAGCTAAAATAGCTACCTAACCTAAAATATAAGCACGCATACGAATTACAACTGATTTCAGGTAGACAACATAGGGTACCTACTCGGTACGTACACTGTAAACCGGCACCCTCGTTATGACGGTTATCATTTTCCTGCAAGGTAGTAAAGTGGTAGAAAAGGAATATTAAAAATAGCCACCAAATGTATTTTGCATCAGAAAAATGAGACTGATCAAATATTGGCGCTTAGTCCAGGAGGCCGGTAAGAAGTTGGGAAGGTAAGGTACGGGTGGCTCGGCAAATCTATAAACTTTTCAGCCGAGGGAAGCCAGCGCCAACGACGG
This sequence comes from Parhyale hawaiensis, assembly GCA_001587735.2. Taxonomy (NCBI): domain Eukaryota; kingdom Metazoa; phylum Arthropoda; class Malacostraca; order Amphipoda; family Hyalidae; genus Parhyale; species Parhyale hawaiensis. The sequence goes on from LQNS02001155.1 coordinate 10,500,080, forward strand.
CATCAGCGCGAAGCTTTCACTTTTGCGTAATGGAGTCACGGGCGACGACTGGGCGGAGGGAAACCCGCTGACGGCAATACCTGGCAGACGGAAAATCGTTGAGAGCAACGCCTGCCACATGGATATTGAGTAGATGGCAACAACTGCAACAGAAAATGGTACCTGCGGCAACAAACATAAAAAGGAAACCTGTTGCCAGCTAACAGAGAGGGAGATCCGCTACCAGCGATGCCTGACGGAGGGAAATCCGCTGACGTCAAAGCCTTGCAGAGGGAAAAGCTGCNCAAGTCTTATCTATTCTTCAGGTATGCATAGAGCGGAGGTTCAAACCCCTTCTATCATGACTTTGTGGAAATCAGACTCAGTAAGTGACAAAATCTTAGCTGTGATATCGGTACTTCTTCAAGGAACTGTACAGGTTACGTTACCGTTACTTTACAAGGCGTTTGTGCATCCGGCCTCAGGTACGTAGCCTACTGCGGCTAGTTTGACACGCAGTGCATGTCGAACTGAACTGTTTACGGCCTGGGCGAAGGGAAACACGCCGAGGTCAATGCGTTCTCAAATAAAAATCAGATAAAGTCAACATCTTTCACGAAAGTATAAGACCAACGCATGGTAATATTTTATTACCTACCTACTGTTTTTATGTTGCTACTTTAGCCCCCTAGTAAACGTCAAATGAAAAATCTGCAAATTTCAGCACGCCACAGGCAGCAGTAAAGTCCAATATTTGAAGCAGAAACCACGAATTTCGGTAATATTTTTTTCGAAAACTCTGTTAATGGCAACACTGCCTGGAGTTGTAAATTTACTACGCGTATTGCCAGCTGAAACGTTTATCCAACGGCAGGTAAGACCTGACCGCAAATTTCTTAAAGAGGTAATTTCTCAAACGGTAACACAAAATGAGAAATTCTAGAAACCGTACCACCCAACTGGAAATTCATTAAAACGCCTAACACCTGAAGGTAATTCCCCAAGTGGCAACACCCATCAGAAAACTCCACAAACGGCAACAGCTAATATAGAAAAACTTTCTCAAAAGGCAACGATTCCTCAAACCTGCAGCAACTGACCTACCCTGAGTTTTTCAAATATCATAATCATGAATATTCCTTTCTTTGTCACTAGTTTCCACAACCTGTTCCTCTCTCTTCTTCTTCACCGACAAGTTCTCGTAGGCACGGTGATTTACACGCAAGCACACCTCTGAGAACGTGTCCAGGCCCCTATGTCGACATACTACACATCCCTTCCTTGTCATTCTTTTTTTTTTTATTTCACTTAGTGCCTCGAGTATAAAACATGCAGGGCATTATGAAGATGAATAAGGTCTTCGGATATAGGCCTACGTACAATAGTACGAGGTGGCACCTGTGGAACTTCCAGAGAAAAGCATTGTTCTTCACTATCTCAGACTCGCGGGACTAGCCATGAGAGTGTAGAAATAAATAACTATACAGTATACGGTAGGTTTCGAGACAAACAGCAAATCGTCTACCTATGACCAGCGAGCAGTAGCAACTTAATTTGAACGTGACACATGTTATTCCCCTCGAGACCGTATCAAGGACACAATAATTTGTTCCTATCTAATAGGTAGGTACCTACTGAAATCGTGCCAGTCGTTCTAATTGAGAAAGGAAATAACGCAGGGAAAACTAGAACGCCTCGTGATATAAGACCATGACCCGCCGTAGGGACAAATTCAACACCGTCATTTTTGATGGCCAGCTAACTCTAGTTTTCAGCATTTTTCACATCTCAGTCAACCCAACTGACAGCCTGAAAAAGATTTTGATGATTCCTCAACTCCTTCTGCCTCTTTTTGGGTGGACAGACAAACAAATAGTTATACTTAAACCTTAAACGGAAACATCATCACCTCTCCTCAATTCGCTCGTGGGTGATACAAGCAGAATAATAACGTAGAAAAATATTAACTTATCACGACTGCACGTAATTAAAGCGTAGCATATATTTATAGAGATGACGTAACTTGACGCTTCTCGTAAACTTGGATTATCAGTAATAATTCCCCGTCTCAACTTTTGCTGCTTGGGAAGGAGGACGGCAATGCTAGGGAGAATTGAAATGAGCTGCGCTAAACCCACTTTATCAAATTCTATGCCCGCCCACGATCAGCTTGCGGGCATATCGCGCTCTCTGCATACGGTACGGCAGCAGCAGCAGCACCGCAAGGAGGCTCGATGGTGTCCAAGCAAATTTGATTTTAAGGCGAAAGCGGAGTCAGGTAATCGAAAAGAGGTTCTTCGAATACGGTATAAGGAGTCGGGCACCTGCTAGTCCCAGCAGTCGGAGTCGGGCACCTGCTGGTCTCAGCAGTCGGAGTCGGACACCTGCTTGTCCCACCAGTCGGAGTCGGACACATGCTGGTCCCTGCAGTCGGAGTCGGACCGCTACCTTTGCACTGCGCATCTCTGCTCTTTGCTCCCCAGGTCGGTCGCAGCCCTCAGCTGCCTCTTGCTTTCGTCCGACAGCAAACCTCGGTGTGCCTTAGGCACCACTCTTTTTTTTTCGCTTCATTTCCAGATTCCAAGAACCAATTCGACTTTGAGGTTCTTCTCAAGCTGGTCATCGCCGGCAGCAGTCTCTTCTGCGACCCAATTTTTCTTGTTTCATTCCTAGATTCCAAGAACCCTTTCCACCTTTAGTTTCTTTCAAGTCCGTCACAATTGGCAGCACCCTTCCTTGCGACCCAATTTCGCCAGACTTGCTCCAACTTCCCGACCCAGAAAGGAACCAAAAAACGCAGTCCACTCCCTCATCTCTCTACTACGACATGCTAGATTCATCGCAGAAACCTACAGCCCGCAATAAAGCATAACCTCACGAGACAAGAGAATGCGACTTGCAATGTGCCACTGCTCTTCCGAACAGACATCACACATAGGGCGCGGACAAACATGCAGAGCCCCCACACTGTCGCCAGTACACCGCTAGCATTCGCTTCGGTTATTATGGGGAGTAAGCGAGGCATTTTTGCCTTCTGCTGCGTGCCGAACTGTTCCTCCTCTTCTTGGAGCTCCAACCCCCCCAACCTCCCAACCTTATAAAACCAGCGAAGATCGCTCCCCCTCCGAGTCTCTGAGCTCCGACGATCTGTTCACCCTCCCCCCCCCCCTCCCAGCCCAAACCGACCCGACGCCTCCCCCATCCTCCGACGTTCCGATGCCCCCACTCCCACGAAACAAGCTGGGGCCATCACCCCTCTCGCCCGAAACACACACACACAGACACACCAAGGAAGGCCCAAGGTCGGACAAGGACGCGTACAGACCGTTGCCTCAGGGCCTCTCAGACGTAGCGGCAGGGCGGCCAGTGCCTCTGGGGATGGTCAGTGGCCATCGGCAGGCTGTCCTGTAGGACCATTACCGCTAGCTACCACGACACGTCATTAGCCATCAGTTGTCCGCCAAGTCAATTATATTTTGGCCATCGACTGATCACAGAGACAGTTCATTGGCCATCGACTGATCACCAAGACAGATCATTGGCCATCGACTGATCACCAAGACAGATCATTAGCCATCGACTGATCACCAAGACAGATCATTGGCCATCGACTGATCACCAAGACAGATCATTGGCCATCGACTGATCACCAAGACAGATCATTGGCCATCGACTGATCACCAAGACAGATCATTGGCCATCGACTGATCACCAAGACAGATCATTGGCCATCGACTGACCACCAAGACAGATCATTGGCCATCGGCAGACCAGCCGGTAGCACCGCTGCTGCTGGCCAGTGGCCACCAGTACAGATCACTGACCATCATCTCCAAGTAGCTATGTACGCATATACTACTCGCAGTACCGTACATCATCAATAATAATTGTGCTGACGCTAGCTCATAAGAATATCCTCATAATACGAATTCATCCGGTGCATATTAAATAGATAAGGTTGCTCATATAATTTACCGTGCCGAACTGCGATCTTCGCAAATTCGATAACCATCAACAAAATTTTATTAACAAACGATAGGCCTACCACAGAAGCAAACGTTAGAATCTTCTCAGCGCGTGATGCCAGAAATGTATTCACTGTCAATAAACACAAATTCAATACAATTGGAGGGCAACAAAATAATTGCCATTAGTACCTGGATCTTCTCTGGGGTCTCACTAACATGCGAATACTAGATTGTCTCGCACAGTTTTAATATTAACAAACGTGCTTTTCCGTAATGAATATATTCTTCGCATCGCATCAAGATTTTGCGTGTTTGTTTGAGGTCCCAGGTTGAACTACAGAACGTTTGACTAAAGTTGGCATAAATAGGGCAAAGGTAGCAGCAGCGAAAATTCCCACTTCCAGTGGGTGGACCGCCGAGTATGGCGCGTAGCTGAGATAGGTAGGCCTATTCATCATGCACAGATAAAACGAGATAAGTATGGGCAATGTATTCGTGCTTAACTTAGGAAACTAATTCAATCCTTGCAAAATAACTAGTAGCTAATACGTGGCCTAATAAGATCATTTGATCCAGCCTAAATCAGTACAGAGATATAATAAAGGAAGAAAAGGAAGGGACATACCTATAGTAGCCTATGCCAAGATAAGCGTGGGGCCTTTGTACGAGCGCGCTCCTTACTTCTCACACAAGATCACAGCGCATGGGCACAGCAAGTCAGGAAAGAAGAGAAAGAACTAACTAAATTATCAGTGAGAGTTTGATATTGGAACGAAGCAAAGTGTGCACGAAAGACACGCATCCTAAAGACCTACCTACCTAATGACCGGTAGGTACCAACACGAGCCACTCGGGGTTGCTGCTTCCTATTACAAAGGCTGGGCGACTCTAACCTGGCACCATGGCCTATCCTACGCCCCGTGAAGGGGTGCAAATCAACTTTAACAGTCTATGTGACAAAAAAAAATAATCATGGGAAGATTGGTTGCGTGACGCATTCGTTGTACGTCGGTTTTCAAATCAACTTAAGAGACGAATTCGTCCCGCGTAAATTATCCAGAGCAACTCGTTCTATGAAGAATCCGTGATCCGTACGCCGATGTGCTGGCGCAAACACAACATTAACGTTTCCAAATGAACATGTACAGTACATAAGTTTATTTTTTACTGGGCTTATCGGTCAACGGAGGAGGAAACGTGCGGTACGGTACCTAACATTAGAATCTGTTTCTTCTTTATTGGTACCTATATAGAAAAAAGAAAGTATCAACGCCATGACAACATTCCCTAAGTTGTGAAATCCCCTGGCAGGAATAGCCTATGCCAGTGTCAGGCGCCACAAAACAGTGCAGCAGCAGTCGACTTTAGTGTCCAAATTATCGGTGAAACGGAAGACTCGACAACAACTGCAGCCCACTAGCGACCCCACTGATCGTTGGGATGCGTAGGTATTGCTAGTGAACTAACATCAATTAATAATACTAGAAATGCTGACGCCGCAATTTTGAACAGGCTCGACTTCACCTCCCTGGCTATAAAACGAACCTCAAACTCAAAGACAAGCAGCGATTTAACCACTCAAAAAAAAAAACTAATGGAGAAAAACTAGACCAAACCGCGAAAAAATACAGGCGGTGGTAAGGCAGCTTCCTTATTATTCAGTTTGTACCGTCGTTCAGTTCTTCGTTCATTCGCATTGTGGCGGTAGCATATAAACAACGGAATTTTTCAACCTGAAAAAACCCTGAAATGGAGGCCCCCAAAACTGAGACAATCCAGAGAAACGAAGACCATAGGCCCTACAACGTCATCAGTCGTACATACTAGCATAACCGACGCCATGTAGAATGATGAAAAAATATGTTTTAAATCTTAATTGGTAGCATATTCAACAGTACAACTTCACAATTTCCTATAGCGTTAGCCAGAGGAAAGTTTTGGGCATCTAGGAGAGACTTGTCTTCCCGAAACTGAGACGCCTCCCGAAACTGAGACGCCTCCCGAAACTGAGACGCCTCCCGAAACTGAGACGCCTCCCGAAACTGAGACGCCTCCCGAAAATGAGACGCCTCCCGAAACTGAGACGCCTCCCGAAACTGAGACGCCTCCCGAAACTGAGACGCCTCCCGAAACTGAGACGCCTCCCGAAACTGAGACGCCTCCCGAAACTGAGACGCCTTCCGAAACTGAGACGCCTCCCGAAACTGAGACGCCTCCCGAAACTGAGACGCCTCCCGAAACTGAGACGCCTCCCGAAACTGAGACGCCTCCCGAAACTGAGACGCCTCCCGAAAATGAGACGCCTCCCGAAACTGAGACGCCTTCCGAAACTGAGACGCCTCCCGAAACTGGGACAATTTGCTCGTCTACCTACGTTCTTTGGAGTGCCACTGTACTGAATTTCACTTCCTTCCCACCGTAAAGCTTTGTTTGTTCTGCCCTCATGATGCGAAAATTATCTAAAAGATAAGCGAACGAACAGAGCGAGATTTTCTGGAGCTCAAAGCCACGAAGAGCAGCGAAGAAGACAGGGATTTCGTTGACGTAGGTAATTATCTGCCGTCATTTTATGAAGACGCGGGTCACAAGTACACTAACATATTCACTTCGGGCGCCCGCGTGCTCCAATACTCAACAGTGGGTAGGTCAAAAATATATAAATACATAAATAGCTGGAACTGGAGCGAACTGGAAGCTTCTCTCGTCTTGAAATGTAGAAAGTTAAACTGAAACAAAAGGGGAAAAAATATTCTATGCATCGAACAATCCAAGATGGCGCCCACGACGAAAAACTCCCAATCAACATTCCTTTATTTGGCAACACTCTACAGTGGCAAATAGTTTTCCATAGTTGGCAATGCGGTCGGCATTCGATGTATGTACGGCTTTTTTGCTTCATTACGCAAGACTTCGAGGCAATTACGGAGGCGTGTTTCGTTCCGGGCAGCTGAGCAGGGAAATTGCCTTGCATAGGACCGGGGGCGCGGAGTCTATGAACTTTTCAGCACATTTCAGCGCCCACCAGTTTCACTCTATAAACTCAGCACACCGGCACATTTCGGTGAACACTATAGTTTCAGTCTACGAACTTCTCAGCACACTTTGGTGTATACCAAAACGATTGGTCAATGCACATGGTAATATCTTTTAGTCTGTGTACATATGAAAACAGACTACGAAATTTTCAGCAAATTGCGTTGTATACCAAGACGTTTAAGTTATGTACACAAAACGCTTTAGTCTATGACTTTTCTGCACACTTCGGTATAAACTACTTCTCAACACACTCCAATGCACATCAAAACGTCGAGTCTACGAATTTTTCAGCCCATTCTCGTTAATCCAACCCAGTCAATCTACATGCTTTTCAATCCCACTGAATTAGAAATTGTACAACAGATGATTTTTTTCTCCAACCCTCGTCAGCTTCAATATCTACGGTACGTCTAGGTACGAACTTTCCGACCTATCCTTAAATACATTCTGCGCCACCATCCGAACTCTTCATCGAACCCCTGTCGATTGAACTAAAAAATCTATGAACTTTTCGGCCAAACCCTCGTCACTGAAACAAAGCCTACGAACTTTTCAGCCGGTCACAACACACTGTCACTCACTGTAGTTTACACTTCCTTCCATTCGCCAACTGTCAGTTGAGTTTGCTGGACTTTCTCCAGCGAGGAGGCAACGGGAGTCGATCGTTAGCCACTATGTTGCGGTGGCAGTTTAGTCGCCTGCTACGACCACACCTGAGCCAGGTGACACTCATTATGACCTCGCCGTCTGGCTAGCCTTTGGGGCTCTTCTTTTATACCTACTCATTCTAATATATCAACTTATCAAGCGGTATAGGGGGCTCTTCTTTTATACTCATTTTTCTATATCAACTCATCAAGCGATATAATAAAGACCCTTGTGTGATGATCTGCTTATCAGCATAATACTATATAACCCATAGTTTTGCGCATTTATCTATCTACCCATTTTAGTGTTATAGCTATATCGTTCTATCTATTGATCTTTATGCCTATTTAACTGTTTATCTACTTATCTATGAATCAATGTACCTATTGACGTGTGATCTGTCAATTTATCAATCGATCTCTAGGCTTATTTGCGTGTTTACCTACCCATCTATCTATACATTTGCCTTGCCAATTTGTGTGTCTATTGTGTGTCTATTTATCTATCGATCTCGATGCGTATTTGTACGTCTATCTGTAGATCTATATGCCTACTTGTGTCTTTCGTCCAATTTATCTATCGATCTACATTCCTACTGTGTTCAACTGTTTTATTTTTCAACCGATCTGTATGCTTATTTGCGTGGTTATCTATTTATACATCGACCAATATCTCCACTTTAGTATCTTTCCCCTTTCAGTCCCGCTCGAAGAATTCACACCGGCCATATATACGTAGGTATAAGTTTATCCCTGGCCAGGGGCAGAACGGGTGGGTGCTTACGTAGATTCTCTCGTCATTGCTGGCAGCAAGGAGAGGATGGCAGTCAAGCTGTGCCGCAGCAAAGTAATGGGCGGCGTTTACCCCATTCGATAGGGCGGCCCTGTCGTAAGTGAAAGATCAGCCCATGCAGCAGCTGCACTGTATCAACAGTATAATCACGAGTATGAAAGGGTATACAATAGATGCATATTCTTAGTCATAGAGTGCCGGGGCGTATGTTCCGGTGTCTCTTTGGGAATTGGCCTATTGGTTCGTCTACTGCCGCCTATCTAATCTAATCTATTTTTTGACGACCGGCTACCCCGTCAACCCAGTCGGCTTAACCATGGCTGACGCCATGGGCCGAACCTTGGATTGGACTCAAACGATTAAAAATTTGACATGAGCCTAAATGGCAACACTAAATGCACACGATAAGGATAACCTTATCTGCAGCAGTCACCAGCCGCCAGTGCAAAGTTAGCAACATTGCGCCTACCGCTGAATGGTACCAGACTAATGAGGTTCCAAGATAAAGGAACCTGCAAATGGCACCATGTAAAAACATTCCAATGGTTAAACTCGTTTCTAAACAACACTAACTACTAGAGTACACCGCTTAGTTTTACTTTTCGCTAGCAACGCTTAGGATGGCCGTGGTATTTATTATAGGCCTATGTCTGTACTAACTGCCTGGATTACAAGTTTATCCAAACATCATAAACCAACCAAAAATATATAGGTATATATTTGCAAATGTTAACCGAACCTTCAAATGGCAACACTACGTACACGATTAAACGGATTAATTTAACCTTTCGGAGGCTACGCTCAATACAACAGTCAAAGTATTACGCTGGCATTAAATGGCAACACTGAGGTGTGATCACCGCTGACCGCATTCCATGTGGCCACGTTAGTGGCACTCTTCGTAGGTTTGGCACTCCAGCAGAGGCGTGAGAGAGGAGGAGACTTGGCAACACAGCACACGCACTGCCGCTCATCTGGCAACAGTGTCGAAATGGAATGGGAGTTCCAATATGGCGGCCATAACAACGGACACAATTGACAAATGACCGTCGTAATTACGGACGATCGTGACGGACAGGTAAGGCCGAGAGAATAGATAACTTTAAATGCCATTGTTACCAAATAGCAATTAGAGGAAGCGTTGGGAAATGTGGGTAAATTGGAGGCGGTATGTGAACAACCGCCGCAGCTGGGTGAGGTGTGCTGAAAACTCTGTAGCTTGAACTGGCTTCGACCTCTTCGTTACGCTAGCTCTGATCTTACACGACTCAGCTTCTCAAGGGATAAATAGGTAGGTAACAAGGACCAGGTTAGTACGGTACGAGGCATAGCTCAAAGTGAGTGTTAGGTTAGGTTCGTTAGGCGTACGTACGTTAGGGTAGGTCCAGCTACAATACTTATCTCACGCAACTTATACACATACCGCGAGCAAATATTTCTGTAGTGATGCATTTAATCAACGTATTTATTAGCAAAAAACATAAATTCGTCAGTACAGATGGTATCAGGGCCACATAATGATGATCATTAATTAATACTAAACAAGTCATTGTGGGTGACCAAAAATTTTGTGGATTCTGCGAGTCTCTAACCATTTCTTAATTAAATATCAACAAATTTGGGCTTGTGGCTGATAAAGGCATCCGCTGTATCACTACAAAAGTGTAAGTCTTTCCTCCGAAGATTCTATAGATATTCATTAGAAAAAATGCTGATTGAAGTTCATACAGTTACAAAATGAGGTCTTAGCTCATAGTGGGCCGGAGCGTTAGTCCGTACTGCTCTGGGAATGGACCTGTTGAAGACCGATTTCGAGTATACAAATGAAATTTAATTGAATCAAATTATAGATCTAATGCGAGGCAGAGAATGAACCAATGGGCCCATTCCCAGAGCAGAGACGATGTCTAGCTTTTCACGAGAGGTACCAATAGCTACCAAGCGCGGATAAGGGCAGTAGCATGTCCAAGCAGCAGGAGAGGATCAAAGAACATGGGGCAGATAGGCCGGTTGCGGGCGCAGGCAGTAAACGAGATTCGGTACTTTAAAAGTGTTAAGAGAGACAACACAAATGAAAATTATCAAAATAAATAGGTTAAGTTGCTATTTTCACTGTGGTTTATTATCTAAGCAGGAGCAGAATGGCTTAAACATACGGCGATTATATTTGTACTCCCACGGTATGTATTTTATTGGCAGGTTCATCGAAATTTTCCTAATAATAAGACTAGTGCGCCCGTCATGAACAAAGTGAACAAAGTCAAACTATCACCACAGGCTCTGCTCCTCATTCAGAGTACACCGCAGACTAGAGCAGGTTTTTTTTACTTAGCTACATTATACGGTACATAGTTACATGGATATAATAATAGCAATTAGCTACAGATAAAAGTAGTGATTAGTAATTACATGTGCCATAGAATGGCATAGAATACACAATATTTGATGGCCCACTTGAAATCACAAATAGGATCTGCGGGTAATTGATCAAAGGGAGACTGAAACGTGAATAGCATGGGTTTCTCTCCGGCACGCCGACTTTGAAGATCCAGGTCCTTCTGCAGACGATCGTGAATTGTCCTTGTTGCGACGTTCTGGATTATTATTATTATTATTATTATTATTATTATATTGAGTAGTTTAAGTCTCCGTCTCCACAGCAATGGCGATCTAACAGAGGAAGAAGCAAGGGACACATAGTGTGACGATAGATACTTGGAACCCATGCACGAGGGTGTTCCTACACAGGATCAACGCACATGGGAACAGCAAGTCGGGAATGAAGAGTAAGAACAGATTGAGGAAAGATCAGTAGGAGTAAAAGATGGGAAGGAAGCAAAGTGGGCACGAAAGACAGCCGTCCCGAAGGGCTAGCTAATGGCTAAGGTAATGCGACGTTCTGGAGGGGCTAAGGTAATGCGACGTTCTGGAGGAGCTCAGGGTGTTTGTTTCTGAGTTCAAAGACAGTTAAAGCAAGATTGAGTATAGGGTAACCTCACGCTTCACAAGCTTATTTGTTCTCGGTGTAGTTTTCTTAGGTGTGCCAGAGCCTGACTTCTTATGTGGTACCGTCCCTGTTGGTAGCCTAATTTTGTCCCCGACCGCTTCAGCTGATAGATTGGCTACGGCAATCACAGAGTCTCCCTTTTCTAGCATAGTTAGCCTAACGCAAGGGTTTACTCCTTCATTTGAAACATTTTTTGACCCATTGTGTGCAGTAGGTGTAAAGTTATATGACTTCAAACTTATAAGAAAGAAAAAATAACATGTCGGCTATAGAGCGACCCACTATCAACCTCACTGCAGCAGCACACAACCCTCGCTGAGGGTTGGCTGGGTGATGGACGTTTGCTATGAGTGGGCGGAGGGAATGCATCATCACTAACATCTTCTCGCTTNGGAGAGCTCTCCGGAGACCTCCGACTCCTTAAATTTTTCTCCTTTTTCTCCAGTTCCTGCAAGTTTTCTGAACCCTGCTCTGACCTTACACCGAGGTTATCCTAATAGAACGTTTCTCGGTCACTGTACAGCTACATAAATTTAGGATAGGTTGACCTCACGCTTCACAAGCTTATTTGTTCTCGGTGTAGTTTTCTTAGGTGTGCCAGAGCCTGACTTCTTCTGTGGTACCGTCCCTGTTGGTAATTTTATCCCCGACCGCTTCAGCTGATAGATTGGCTACGGCAATCACAGAGTCTCCCTTTTCTAGCATAGTTAGCCTAACGCAAGGGTTTAATCCTTCATTGCGACCCATTGTGTGCAGTAGGTGTAAAGTTATATCACTTCAAACTAATAAGAAAGAAAAAATAACATGTCGGCTACAGCGACCCACTATCAACCTCACTGCAGCAGCACACAACCCTCGCTGGGGGTTGGCTGGGGCTGGGTGATGGACGTTTGCTATGAGTGGGCGGAGGAACGCATCATCACTAACATCTTCTCGCTTTATTACGCCGGGTAGGGCAAACGAAATACTAACTCACATTTCTTGTGTCAAGTATTTTCTTGCCATTGAAGTGTAAAGATTTTTTCTGCCGGCACTGTCTAGTCGTTACCTTCGTCAAAAATGTTAGCCTTATGTTTTTGTCAGAGTCTGCCTCTCAGCAAGATAATTGAAAAATTATGGACGATGTTAATGAAATTTACAAGGTTTGTTAGGTCTCATAGGAAGAACAGATGATTAACTTATGGTAATAATCTATGTTTTTATCGGTCGGAAACTCAAAATATGACGAGAGGAATTTCGATGAACTTTGCAGAAACTGTTAGGAATATTACCGTAAGAGGAACAAATGGCCAAGTTTTTAGTAATAATCTGATAGTCCGTCTGCGTGTTTGTTTCGACCCTAGCCCGTTTGTTAAAACGTAACTTCAAAAGTTCTCGACGGATCCTTATGAAATTCGCAAACTGCTAGTTATAAAAGTGTCACGAGGTCACACATCGTCATTAATGATGATCAAGAAGATATTCTGGATTCAACACCAATACCGGTATGAATTTTTTGTTCGCTGGTTTGCTAGGAAGAGATCTGCGCTCTTGGAGTGCTTCTTCTCTTTTTTTATTATAGTAGCTACAGAAACTTGGAATAAGACGTAAATTTATCTGTTCATGGCAATGCAATGAATGTATTTATCAACGATAACGGTGAAAATGAATTCCTTATTACCTATATGGCATTGGTAGTACCGTACGATAATGGTTCACTTCATGCAGCTATTGGTTAATTGTGCTATTTCTTACACAAGCAAAAAAGTTTACTCCGTACAACGGGTTAAACACGCTATTCCTACGAAAACTAATGGTTACCTACTTTGATCGTCAACAGGTTAATAACGCCATTACTACAGAAATTACAGGTTTGTTATATTCGGTAATGGGGCGAATCGGCACATAGGTATATATCACCAAGAGAAACACGATAGCAGTCAAGGAAATCAGGTTAAACGTTATCACGACGACAGCAATATATTTCAGCGTTATCAGTTAATGAGATAATGATGTACCTGCAGCGGGTAGTACAAGGACGTTGAGGTAACGGGAGACTTCAACGCTGCAAAAGCAACGATCCCAACGCCGGGAGGAATTTCCCCGTAAACCCAAATTCATAACGCGAATGCGGACACTTTAAGAAAGAAATCTCATAAATTTTGAAACTTTTCATGCGACGATGAAACTAGATGACATTGGCATAAAGATAAGTAGGCCGAGCCAGTATCTCACGCCCTAAACCTGGGGTCCAGGACACTAACATGCACTGGTTCGTGGAGCAGACAAATGCCTACTACGGCCCAAAGGGGTGCACAGCTGCAGTCAATCACAGATTGTTCGGGCTGTGGGGGCATACTGACGGAAGATGCGAAAGATCGCTGCACTCCTCCCCCCCCCAAGCAAAGGCCAGTGCCTTTACAGTTGCTAGTACGAATGACATAATATACAACTGTTGACGACATACCAACATTTCGGGCATCAAGAGATTTCCATCTTAGCGAGATCGAACGTCCGATCTCCCGATAACGAGTGAGTCAGAAACCTTGACCACTGATCTACTCGCTGGGAGGGATGTAATTCAAATTTGTAATTCAAGCTATGAAACATAGCCCTACCCTATATGGCTAATATTTTTTTTCCACTAACCTTATTTAATGCTACCCATACCAGGCTGTGCTACCTCGCCGGAAGTGTTTTTTTCACCCACAGCCTGACACACGAACACTAAAGGACAATTAAAGGACTCTCGTCAACCTTAGCTATAACCTTCCTTCAATGAGTCCCAAGTTCATGACGACCCGTGGTCGACTGCAGCCGTACTTGCTCCTCTGAGGCCAGTTGGCCTATAGGTATCTGCAGCACGAACGAGTGCGTGTGGGTTTATCGTAGGAGGGGGCGGTCAAGTTGACTTTACCTAGCTAAACCTTTACAAGGACGACCTAAACACCGATGTCTGGGCAGGAATGGAACTGTCTGGAACACATCAATGAAGTAGCTACGTACGTCGCTCCTGATACGGTTACCATGGCACCAATATCACCAGAAGATGACGGTGCGAAGAAGAGCTTTCAGCGTTAGAACCTAAAAGTTTGGACACTATTATGCCGTAAGTAATGTTATCCGCTTTTATGGATAGAGATCGATCAGAGCCTCAGGCCCCGGTCTTTTTTTTTTCTGCGCATTACCAGACCCGGCTCCGGTCAACTTGGTCAGCCCCGGCCATACCATTTTAGAGAATCCGGCTCTGACCAGGAGCTCGGCAAAATTTCAGTTCCGGCAGCATAGTCCTAGCAAATACAGTGCTATGGCAGCCACAACCCCGGTCAGTTTTGGTGGCCTTGGCAGCCGCCCCGGCCCCATCAAAATTTCAGCCCCGGCCTGTCTCTAAAATGTAAGAACTTTAGGCCCATTTCAGGAGAGCACCAGAAACAGCGCCAGTAGATTTTTCCAATACTAACAGCGTGTCGGCGTTAGTGAAGGACTTCAACACAAACATCGAATGAGCGTTAGTGGAGGAATCCATCCCTGCTAACGATATCTATCTTATAGGACTCCGCCGCCCTAGAGCAGGAGCGGGCTAACGTTTTGACTCAGGAGCCATGAGGACAGATTTGGACAGGCGGGCGGGGCCAGCACCCGATGCGTACGGTAGTATATATCAAATGAATAGAAAAAATAAATATCGTTTTAACACATTCACTTTTAGTAGAAACAGTGAGCGTGCAGCAAATAATAACATTTTTTATTGCAGAAAAGCAATATTGTATACAATAAATCCCACAATAAGCACATAAAACGAGTTAAAAATATATTGAAGAACCCAAAATCTTCGGAGAGCCGGATTAAAATGTCAAAATGGTCGGATGAGCTACGAGGACGGAGTTTGCTTACCCCTGCCGGCCTAAAGTGTCAATTCGACCGTAGACTATTCCAATAGATGGAGACATCAGGGTCATAACGCAATGCCAATAGAAACAGCAATACAAGTGTTAGCGGGGGACGTCCTTTAAAAACACAAATTTCGGCTTCAGTGAAGGGTTCTGATGCAGACGATCCTAATGCAGATAGATCTGAGCACTGACCTACGATAGCCTAAGCCTACAACTAATAAATACCCAAACAAAAGCGTAGTAGGTACGTAACGCTAGAAAAGGAAGAGAACACAAAATCGCTGTGACAAGCATCATCATATCGCCAACACCCAGAGGGAAAGAAGCAAGATCGTCACCAGGAGAACAGAAAAATAAGCAAGGTCAACTACAGAACCGTCCTTCGGAAAAAGCGCACACGTCCGGAAAATTTGTAATGTTTTTTTTAGAGAACAAATGGCTGAAAAAGGCACGCAGTTAACTCACGATACGGTATCTTTATTAGGGTTTGCATTCCGGGAATTCGGGATCCCGGATGATTTGGAGCTAAAATTTCCCGGGCCGGGAATTCCTTTGTACCCGGGATTCTAAATAGTACATATACCATATTTCAAGATACCTATGAATAAGAAAATCATGTTGTTTAATATGATTAGGCCTAACCAATTAGCCTAGGCTCGAGAACTCAAGATAGGACTTAGTGTTTTTAATATTACTGCAATTTACATCACTACGCAGAGTAGTCTTCACAATCTCATTATGTAGTTCAACTATTGCATCAGAATATGAATTTCTGCGTAGCATCACTCAATGACTCAGTCTGCTAGGAACATCATGAACAATCTGAGCGATCGCAGTATAGGCCTAAATGCGGTCTTCTGAGATCTTATTACATGTCGACTACTTAAGCAAGTTAAGTTTTACAATAATTATGGCCGGACAGTGAAGCTGCAGGACATAGGCCTACCTACTGTGTTTGTAGTGACAGTGAAGGTAGATACATCTGCAATAAATTCGTTTCTGTAATAGTTTTTTATAGACGTAACGCGATAACTCAAAAAATCCTGCATCGATACCAATCAAACTTTTAGGGGAGGTAGAACACCAGCCTGGAAAAAACCAAATAGTTATTGGTGAATCTAGCTTTTCCAGTTTGGAAAGGGTCGAATTGGATTGCGGAGTTTGTTTTATATTTATCATTTGATAGGATTATAAATGATAATAATCTCAGTTTTTCTGAACCTGTTAGGCAGTTATACCGTATAGGTATTGAACGTTGTTACTTTTTGATATATCTTGATGTGTGATTATTCATTACACAATGTAAACTAAAAAAATAAAACAACATAATGTAAAAATATAAAGAAATCCCGGGAATTCCCGGGATTGACTTCCTGAAATCCCGGGATTTCGGTATTGTCATTTTATCCCGGGATTGCAAACCCTAATCTCTATTTGACCATGTAGGTACCGTGTGGACATGAGCCCTTTTGAGATGGACGTCAGAACAGGAGTAAGCAACAGAACAAAAAAGATCAGAAGGAGGCCTGAGAGCGGAAGAAGCACACGGCGCGCGGAGAGAGACGTCCCGCAGTTCTAACCGATGGTCCCTTAACCTGCGGCGTCCTTCCGGGTGGACAACCTACATAGCCCGAGGATCTTCCGTGGACGGTACATGTACAGGAAAGCCGATACCGGCGCCGGTAGGTACCGGATCCACAATCAGCCCCCGCAGTACCGACCGGATGGACTCAGCAGTTAGGGTAACTTTCTAGCGCAGGCACACGCGTCGTGCGATAAGATGTGCTGGTGTCGCCCAAGCCTGAGAGCGTTTCACTTTCCGTGTATACCAGGGCACAGGAAGTTACTCCTGCAGGGTTGGTAGGTACGTCATGCTGTGTCCCTACTTAACCCGTCAACGAACACTTTCCGTGTATACCAGGGCACAGGACGTTAGTCCTGAGGGGGTGGTAGGTACGCTAGGTACCTACTTCCTACTTAGGCCTAACCCATCAACGGATAGGGTACAATTTTTTAGACACAATTCACCCTTCGAACCCTGCTCCCCAGGAGCAATTGACTTCCAAACGTGAGCCCCTGGACCGAAGTGAAAAATATTGTGACCGCCCTTCTCTTCACAGTTGTAGGGGGACTGGGGCGACTGACTGGTAGGTAGCCTTAATACCGCTAACGGGATACATTCCGCCGCTCTAGCGGGATGACAGGTAGGTTCAAAAAGGTAATAGTGCTACTCCCACGAGAACTACAGGCTAGCATCGGTTGTTAATGAGTTAATTATTGTCTCGAATTATTGCACTAGGTTGTAAAAACTGACGCCACAGAATTTCCACCAGAACATCTCCATTGTCCACAGTTGTGTCCAAATTTTGCAGAAGCGATACAAAAAATTAAAAACTCCGAGCAATAAATACCACCGAGTCACAGACGGAGCTACACTGTAAAAAATACATTAAGCTACTACAGAGCAAAGGCCGGCAGCAGAAACGCCTGAAAATACCGTGAAATTGACAGAATTCCCGTGTAATGTTCCTAGCGGTAAAGCCTTCGGGTCAGGATTTGAACCCATACACGCCTCGCTTGAATGGATCCTCGTTAAGGTACTTATACATTAGCCAAGTGCGCTGAGGTATGGTACCTATATACCTACCTATTACAAAATTCAACTAAATTCACGTTGCGTAGGTAGCTACTACTCGATACATTTTCCTCTTCAACTTTAATTAGCTAACTGGTGCACTTTAACACTACAGTGCTCAAATAAAGATTGCTTTTTGTAGGTAAAACATATTACTATCAAGCTACACAAATACAAACAGTAGGTCGGTAAAAAATGAATTATATAACTCCTCAACCTGATGATGTTTTAGGAATTCTCTGCATAGCTAATATCAAATTTTTCTTTGAAATAATAAAAAAAAACAAGTTTCCACTTTCACAATATCCTGCTGGATAACAGGTATAAGTGCATAATAACGAACTATCCAGAACTAGCAGTTGCCACTGCTAGGTCTAGTTAGGCCTACCTACAAGAACAGCTGGCTCCGAAATCTTTTGACAGAAATTAATTTTGAAGAAACTGACAGCAAGATGGCTGCACTAGGTAAGTCAATTGATCAAAGTGATGTTGCGCGACATATACCGTACGTAGTTGTGGAATTTTTAAAATAGGAAGAAGTAGGCTACCTACCTATCAACGAAGTATCGTGAGCCTTCTCATTTTTACAATACCTACTTAACGGCTTTTTATATTTATGTTGTCTCCTGAAGTCTGAAGGGCTGGATGTAAACAAGATGCTGAATTTCGCTATACTTTTATAATATTATACCTACACAGCACCGACGGGAGGAGACAGAAAAGAAGTCCCCACGAAAGCCACAAAAAAGCGGCCTCAACGGCTTGCTCAAAATACACAGCTGCAGTAGTTATTACGCTGTCTCTCTAAAATTGTAACACAATTTTGATAGAGTAGAAATTCTATGTAACTCCAGCTCTACCCTAGTGTGGGCCTATCCCATCAGAATTTTTTCTCAGAAGGATCCACTGAAGAGTTCCAGCCCTGGAGATGTTATACATATAAACTAGATGGGAGATGTTTTGGGAAATAAATATAGACAGCCTCATACGGTATAGAGTAATACTTATAGGAAAACTATTTAGACTACCATACAGACTTTCGTACACACATAGCTGCATGCACAAAGAAGAAGTTTACTGGACAAACAGCCATCCATACCAATTCATTAAGGAAACTCGAAGTTCTCTGCCGACTGGAAATACCTGCCATGTAATAAAACTCTGACCGCTTTTCAAGAACGGACCACTCAAGCTGAAAGAATATAATGTTACAACCGAACTTCTATTCATTCAAAAGATCAAATACCTATAGATATGCTTTCATGTAGGCTAGGTAGAAATAGGCTAATTGTAAGCATTTATTAACTTGTGCTCAGCGGCAACCATGACAGGAGGTCGTGATGTCGTGCGGCTGGTAGGTAGCGGAGATTGTAGTCAAGTTTAGGTTCGTCTCGGCATTTTCTGTTACGAGAACCACGAACTATGCCGTGATATCGTGCGTCAGGTAGCAGATCTTTTGTTATTTTTAGACTTTCAACAGGTTGGTTCTCAACATAGGCAAGGAATAAGACAGCCTGAAAAAAGTTGAATTAAGCAACAACAGTGTGGCACGCCAGCAACAACAGTGTGGCACACCAGCAACAACAGTGTGGCACGCCAGCAACAACAGTGTGGCACGCCAGCAACAACAGTGTGGCACGCCAGCAACAACAGTGTGGCACGCCAGCAACAACAGTGTGGCACGCCAGCAACATCAGTGTGGCACGCCAGCAACAACAGTGTGGCACGCCAGCAACAACAGCGTGGCACGCCAGCAACAACAGTGTGGCACGCCAGCAACAACAGTGTGGCACGCCAGCAACGACAGTGTG
>LQNS02001155.1:10621721-10636019 GCA_001587735.2 Parhyale hawaiensis
TGGTATGACAAGCACGACAGGCACGGCAGGCACTAGTGGTATGACAGGCACTGGTGGCATGAGCAGGACAGGTTCCGAAGGTCACAGCAGTGTTCGATGCAGACGGGTTTTTATGACGGGATCGGGGGTGTGAGTAGGAGGCGGCACGGGGGGGGGGGAATCTCCCTAGAGGCAGGGGGTTGGAGGTGTTGGGGCACAGGGACAGTTTGGACCCTTGTCCCACCTCTCCCATTATCGGCTGATCACCCAACTTTTTTTTCTTATTATTTCATGCTGTTTCTTGCCGTAGAACGAATTGCCCTGAATTTGAGGAACATAGCCTTGAGGCAACGGTCATCAAATGGAAAATTGAAACTGTATCTCAAGTGTGAAATCTGGCCTTACAACACCTAAGTTTTAGCCTGACCTAAAATAGGTTACCTTAACTTGACCTAACTTAAGTTCATCTCTCCTGGGACAAAGTCAAATTAACTTAGGCTGTCACAATATAGGGTATATTCATATCAAAGTTCGTTTGACAGTTCTGACCTAGCTTTTGCTAACCCTACTTAACCTAACATTTGCTGAGAGAATCCTGATCAAAACCTTCACTAACTAAATTTAATCTCACTTAAGTTAGCCGTATCTAGTAACCTAGACTAACCTATAACCTCCCCTAACTTAGCCAAACCAAACAACATGACCTAACCTAACCTACATTATCTTTAAATAGCTGATATCACCCACACCTTTGATTTCCCCGTAACATCGAAAGGAGCCTAGAAATCTCTTACCGGTACTTTATGAGTAGTATTAACCACGTTAAAGTCTCGTAATTAAATTGAAAAATAACGCGTTCTATTGTCCCAATGGCAGCACGTGTTGCCGTGCTCTGACTTGAATAACTTTCCTGTCTTTGCGAGAAAGTGCAATCTTGTCCAAGCTGGTTTTGGGACACTAGTACTCTTTACTTTAGTCAGTGTACCCTAATTAAAAATTTTAAGCGATTATCCGTAGTCGGTTTCAGGAGACAGCAGATGATTGTAAACGTAAACTTTTCCGATTGGAATATGGTCACACTCTTCGTACTTCAAAAATCACAAAAGTTACAGTACTCTTTTTTTTTTTGTTAGAGATGTAAAGTGCGACATACCCTCCGTCAGGAAGCTCACTACATTAACAACTCGCTATATAAAGAGACCATAGTATAACTTCAGTCTCTTGCTTTTGCTTAGAGATATACAAAATATGCTATAACCTATGTTAACAAAACTTATCTGTTACTCTATGAAACTTTTCAGCCTATTATATAGCTGTACTTACATATTTTTATATATCAGACGACGGTGGTAAGAAATATCAGGAATTGGGAAAAATTTAATTTAGAGTAAGTTGATTATGAATATGGTCACCTTTTTTAGAAAACATGTTTGAAATGAAGGACTCTTCCAGAGTTACCATGTAAATATTATAGTGAATAAATATGCCTCCACCAAATGGAGAGTCTTATTATTTTAATGGCATCCTTCTATCTTACACGCTATAGCTACTGCAAAAGCCCATAGAATGCAGTAAAGCACAACCGCATACGACAACGCTCTTCCAGGCACCCCAGAACAGACCTGTCATCTAGGGCGAGCTGGCGTACATCACGTTGTCACCCATTCATCCTCGCTTTGCTTTCTCTACAGCGGGATATAATGATAGTGATTGTGCTTTTTTTTTTACATTGTGGTCGTCGTGCGGTACTCTCTGCTGTATTGACCCTCGCGACTACACACATGGATTACCTACTGGGAATCGGATCGTCAATATTCCAGTGGTCCCACGTTGAGGATTGCTCCCTCCTCGTTGCCGCAAGTGTAGAGCGCTCTGTTCCTAAAGGAAGGGGATACAATTCCGTGTTCCGAGGCGATGCAGCGTCAGCGTTTCTGCCCACTGAAAAATTGGAATTGGGGAGCGGCTTTGACGACGAGCCTTCCGTCTATGACGCTTTGGCTTAGACAATCTGTGATCGACTGCAGCCGTACACTGATCTTGGCCCAAAGAGTATTTGTCTGCAGCACGAACCTGTACATGTGGGTCTTCCAGTATGAGTGTGCGGTCAAAGCAATTTACCTTTACGTGCACATTTGACACCGTCCTAAATCGTGCTAGTTGTACACGGAGATGCGTGCTGTTCCAACACCGGCACGCCTGCGCGTGAACTGATAGCAAACGCTCGGCTTCTCGCGCATAGACTGCAAACATATTTTGTTCAATTATGTACTATTATTGTTTATTTCTTCCAGGCAAGGTCTGCTGGTTTTGGGACAATTATTATTATTATTTTTTTTGTCTCAGACTACAAAACGTGTTGTTTAATTATAGGATGACACGATTAAATGACAGGAAATGTTCCGCAAAATAAAAATAGGTGATGCGGTATAAGCGAGGGACAGTCTGTATTCTAGATGCCTGCCAAAATTACTTCTTAAGTCAGCAACAAGATATACGACAATTTCCAAAAAATTCCATCATACGCAAGGGGATGATGCGTGTTAATGGTCCTGTTATTGATTAACCCAAATTAGAGACTTCGGTGTGCAGCCATCATGTAGAAATCGTTATCTGAAACCGGAGATTCCTTGCGAAACATAAACATCTCAATTATAATTCTGCTTGAGGCTCCGTCTGCACGTCCGTCCATGTGTCTGTACGTTACTCTTTCCAGTATTAGGTAGGGAGAAATTCAACTTTCAAGAAATTCTGATTTTCACTAGGAAGATCAACCATAACTGTCTGCTTTTTCCTTCTTGAAAAGCTTTTTCAGACAGTTTTGAAGAAATGACATAAAGATTATCTCACCCTTATCATATCTCCCGCTTTCATTTTTTTTTTTTTTTCACGGAGAACTATGTTCGCTTTGGTAGTGGCGGATGGCATTCTTAATAGGGCCAGATACGTAACTAGGATACGATTTGGAAGCCCAGAGCGGGTAGTGCTGGACATCTCGACTCTAAATTATTTCTTGAAGTGAATGTGCGTCGCCTAATTAAGGAAAGGCAATGATATCTTGAGAACAAATGGTCACGCTGCTCTGACTGAAGAAACTGTCCTAGTCTGTTGTACTTTGTTGTATAGCTATCGCATCAAACAAAGCAGAAAAATTATAGGCTACTGAACAATATCCAGGGGTCCCGTAATATAGTGCAAGAAAAAAAGAAAAATTGGATTTGCCGGCAAAAAATCAAAAATCAAAGATTCTGAAGGCTAAATTATATGTAAACTGTGGAAAACAGCGCTTAGGAAAGGCGTGCAACTACACTGCAGGGGAACAAGACAAGAAGCACCGTCGTACCTCCATGTCTTTGTAAAGACACAAGTGATACTAAGAAAAAATATGCAGACAAACAAAGAAACAGATGAACAGAATTTCATCGAAAGTTAATCATCCGATACTGTTAACATGCCTAACAATCCGTGTAAATTTCGTACAGACCAGTTCATAATCTTGATGACAGACAAAGAGATAGACAAGCAAACATAGACACAGACAAACACGGCAAAAACATAACCACCTTGGTGGAGGTAATAATTAACATATAGCACTGGTATCGTGGCTACCAACGTACGATATAAAGCAAGCGATCGACCGTGACGTCATCGGTGTCGCTCATTTTCTGTATAAATTACTGAAGAAATGCCCGTCTATGTGCTTATGTCTGGGCTGTTATTACGACCGTTGCGTATTGCATGCTTGTTTTTCTGTCTGTTAAGTTCTCTGCATTAGCGCAGGCTGTATGTTGATAACTCGACTAACTGTATCAGGGACACGGCTCAGACATGAAGCATTTCTTAGGGCCAGTCGTTGGCGAACTCTGAGGACGTGCGTTTCGTCCCGTGCTAGAATTTTTGGCAGCCCAAGCAGCTGTCTTGTGATTTAATTTCTGAGGCGTCCAATAATTCTGGCAGGGTCGACAAAGGAAAACTGGCTGCACTTCTCTAACCGAAGTGAAATGCCGGCGTCCTTCTTTCTGAGGCTTCCAATAGTGGACTAGGCGCTGTGTAGCCTCTCTAAAGACCTATGCGATTACGGACACGAACGACTAAAACGCTGTCAGTGCAATCTACTTACCGTCATCTTTAACGGTGCTTTACACTACTTTTAAATATTTATGACTGCTTTACATGAGGTTGTCTGGAAGTAAAGAGACAAACGGGAAACTGATACAAATTGTTGGCTTTTATAATAGTACTAGTGAACGCGGCCGCCAAAAATGACGGCGAAAAATTCATGACGAAATTTCCACTGTCACACTTCCGTTACAACAACTGCCACACGAAAAAACTTAATGAGACGAGCGCTTTCTGTTAAGGAGCGCAGTTGTTCCAAACCTTCGCTGGCAAGCCGAAAAATCCGTTACTTACAGCAGGCAGTCAAGCGTCACTCATAATATTAATTTCGATCCGGTATCACGGATACGTCTTGATATCATATGGTAAAGAGTTTTTGCTTAGGTGAAAAATAAAAGTTGTATCATCAACGAATGAAATGAAATTAGAAAATAATTGATACAACGAGAATATCAGCGAAAACCCAAAACACATGACAGCGTTAAGAAAGACTGTAAATATCTTCAGTGCTTCAATTTCAACGTTGGCAAAGCAAGAAGTGTATTCAACAAGGAGCTTTCTGCACGTTTGTGCCATCATATGCAACCGGGACAGTTGTTTGTCCTTTGGTTAATGCTTGACCAGATGGCCACTCTTTCCAACCTGGACTAATTTTCGCCCATCTGTTTTCTTCAAGCGTGACAGAAACAGACAGGTAAACAAATACTACATATCAGTGTCTATTACATTGTACATTAACTGCAGTTCTTAACACGCTAATTGTAATCCTTTATTGTATTACATGTAATGCACTAATTGTTATGCCTTAACCTACTATGTGCTTATTATCCTTGAACGTACTATATAAGCTCTTAACCAACTAATTATAATCTCTTACCGTACTAATTATAATCCCTTACCGCAGTAATTATAATCCCTTACCGCAGTAATTATAATCCCTTACCGTACTAATTATAATCCCTACCGTACTAATCTCGCCACCTTTACTAATTGTAACCCCTTACCCTACGATTCATTACCCTTAACTTACACTAATTCTAATGCCTTAAAGCACCAAGTATAAACCATTACCCTAACCCCTACTAAGCCGAGATATCTCGTGGTCCACTCTTTGAAAAAACACAATTTTCGGGGAAACATCTTGTGTCATCGTACCACTGGTAGCGGAGATTAGCCTCAATTTTAGTTTGTCAGTATGGCGTCGAGACACAATATACGCTCGCTCACAGGACTAGAGCTTATTGTGAGTATACTAGAGCACTCCAGGAGCACATACCTCCGTCAAGCCAGGCAACGTTAGCGAAAATTTTAAAATGACTCAGTAACTATGATTTTTTCTTCATCAGCTTTTAAAATTGGTCATTCGTGGCTTCTGACGGTAATGACAGTTTCCGTAATTTTCTAGAAGATCCGTTGGCACCTTTTTAAGTTTTTTTTGTGTGAAAAAACATTAGGCAAGCACACAAATGAACGAACCACTCATCACCAAAATTCGATCATTTATGTCTTTTAACATTTCTAACAATTAGCGTCAATTTCCTATAGATCCGTTGAAAACTATTTGAGTTATTTTGCTGACAAACGTAAATTCAAGCTTAAAGACTAACAAACAAATGGACAATTAACTCAGTACAAAAATTTAGTGATTTACTATTTCTAATTTACCTATAAACTCCCGTAAATTTCATAAAAATCTGTTCATAACTCTACAAGTTATGGCGTTAAGAAAAAATAGGCAGACAAACAAATAAGCGGATCGACAGATCTTCACCAAAAGTCAATCGTCTGTACCTCCTAACATACCAAATAATCCCTGTAAATTTTGTAAGAATCCATCGTTAACTTTTTAGCTATATTGATGACAGACAGAGAGACGAAATCAACGAAAACATTATCTCTTTGGCGGAGGTAACAACGGTGCACTCTCACGTGACCAAAGCAAGCCTATGTTTAACGGCACAGTCAATGAGATCACTCGACCTTATCGTGGTAAGGAACTTGCTGGCGCGTGATTGGCTGTGGCCAGCTGTGACGTCACGTGTGGCTTCGAATGATTTTCTGCTGGTGAGAAGCCTATAGAATCGCAATCGGTGTTGACGCACGCCTAGCTTGATTTTGGTCACGTGAGAGTTTGTGAGGCGTATTCAGCGAGCTAGTTCTTCTGGCGAGGGTAGACGTTTTATAAAGCATCGGGGAGTAGATAACAGTTCTAATTGTTAGCGATAATTCCTAATATCTCCAAAATAACTGGCAAAAGTTTCAGAGAAATAGTAATATAAAAAACTTGCAAAATATCATAGAAAGGAAAACAGGCAAAATGCTGATAAAATTATACATAAGAAAAGTACACAAAAGCTGACAATATTTTAGGAAAGGGAAAATGTGCAGAAAAAAACTGGTAAATTTTCAGAGAAATAAAAATATGCAATTAATTGATAAATCTTAGAAAAATAAAAATATCCAAGAAACTGGTTAAATTTAAGATGAAGAGAACTATGCAGAAAATTATATACATGTCAGGGGACGAAAAAATATACAAAACTGGTAAAAATATTTTAGATAAAAATCTTTGCGAAAACAATTTGCCAAACTTTCAGTGCTCTGATTTTGATGAGTCGAGACTGGTAATAGCTAGCATCTGGAGCTAGCAGCAGCTGCAATAAGTAACGTAAAATTCAAGATAGTCTTGCTCACAATGTTTGAAAATATAATCTGTAATGATATGTCTGATTCGACTACGTCCATCGAGATAAACGGATTCAAGTATCTTCGACTTGTTCGGAACTTCAGTTCTGGGTTCACTTAATCGTTTTGGATCAAGTTTCAATCGTTAATTGCAAATCGTGCGACAGTCGAAGGATTGAGCGTAAAGTCGTCTCAAACGTAATTGGTATGCGGTCAACGCCGGAACGACACTTGTAAACGGCGAAACCAACGCTTGGGCTTGAAGTTACGAAAAAATTAAAGATAATATGTTAGAGTATCTCATTGCAACTCCTACAAATAAGACGCTCCTTTAATTTAGTATTCGTAGGCTGTGCAGACTGCAGAGCGCGGGGTATCCGCATTACACGATGCTTTTCCCAGTCTTCAAATTGCCCACCATGAATTGGAGGAGTTTGCAACTTCTTCCCGTGCCCAGCAGACGCGACCCTCCAACCCCTCTACCCCCTGACGGGGACGGTAGCAAAAGCGTCAGGTGGCTGGCGCACGCGCCACCCCCGCGGCTGTGCTGGTCCCCTGAACCCCCCGGGGGGAGACCTCGACCCCACCCTACTCCCCACACCCAACCTCAGGCTTAACCCTGGCTAACCCTTGGTGGGACTTATCCCACCCTCAGGCTTAACCCTGGCTAACCCATGCTGGGACTTATCACAAGTTTGATTCGGTATTGGGTTTGAACCAAACGTAACCCTCCTTGAATCTTATTTAACTTAAGTTTTCTAATGGATTCAGAAAGAGCTAGGGTCAGGGTTACCCCATACTGGATTGAACCCAACATAACCTCTGCTGAAGCTCGTCATTGGGCTTAGCACTAAACAGGTTCAACCTTCAACACAGCCCATGCCGAAACTTGCTAGCGTTGTAACAGCAGCAGCTGGTGGGGCTCAGGTAGTAGCACAGCCTCAGTTTCAAACCCAAACCCAAACCTGATAATGAACCAAAAATTCAATCAAGCCTCCTACATTAAAGATAACATCGCCCTGATAGCACACCCCGGCTAAGATTAGAAACCCGCATTATTATTATTATTAAAATTTCACACCCGGGCCACCCCGGACAGGTAGTACAACCCAAATGAAGCGCCATGTAACACCGGGTCGCGCTATCGTCGTTCGCGACGATTTGTGTGCGTGTTCGTGTACGCGGATCGTGTGCGTGTGAGCGGCGTTTAAGTTGGTGCGCCGGGCTGCTCGCTGTATCTCAGATTAAGTTAGGTTAGGTAAGGTTATTTTAGGTAAGGTAAGGTTTGGTTAGGTAAGGTAAGGTTAGGTAAGGTAAGGTTAGGTTAGCTAACACGATATCAGATTTCGTAGAATCGGAAAAGACAAGTTTTTAAAGTTGGGTAAGTCGGGTTAGAAACATCGGACCGAAATTGCTGGTAAGGTTAGGTTGGGTTAGGTTGGATTAGGTTGGGTTAGGTTAGGTAAGGTTAGGTTAGGTTAGAAGGTTAGGTTAGGAGGATAGGTAAGGTTAGGCTATGTTAGGCTAGGTAGTGTTCATTTTAGTTGTGACGAGCGTAGGAAAGCTTAGTTGAACGCAAAATCTTCGTGACGTGAACGACGACAGTGCCACCGGGAAGCCCAAAACGCTGCTAAAGAAAATCCAACAAAGTGCCATTCACATCTTACTTGAACGCCTGCATGCCAACACGACCGATAGTCGATGCACTGCTTCGCGCTACAGCTAAATCCTATATGGCCTCATAGGGTGTGCGGCTGCAGTCGATCACAGGTTATCTACTCTATGGTGTTTTTCGGCAAAAGCTCATATGAAACCTGCGCCCCTTCCCGACCGCACTGTATGACGTACCCCAATACACAATCAATGACAGAAATGCTGACACTTCGTTGCCGAGCACCCTGGCTTGGGAACAGAACGTCCGACCACTTGACCACGGGTGAGGCGGCACCCCCTTAACCCCTGTCCCACTGGGGGTATCGGGTTGATTCTTCCAAAACAAGCGTACGCCAGGAATCCCTTGTATCTCGAACTGAGCTTTTTACTCAACCAAGCACTCAGAAAGTGTTACCCCAAACTAAAGGCATTCCCGTGAGCTGACGACAATTACAAAGTCATTCTCGTGAGCTGACATAAATTACTAAAGGCATTCCCTTGAGCTGACGGAATTAGTAAAGGCATTCCCTTGAGCTGACGAGAATTACTAAAGGCATTCGCGTGAGCTGACGGGAATTACTAAAGGTATTCCTTCAACTGACGGAAATTACTAAAGGCATTCCCTTGTGCTGATGAAAATTACTAATGGCATTCCCTTAAGCTGACGCGAATAACTTAAGGCATTTGCGTGAGGTGACAGGAATTACTAAAGGCATTCCCGTGAGCTGACAGGATTTACTAAAGGCATTCCCAAGGGCTGACAGGAAATATTAACTATTGCACGGATACCTTACTGTAGTTTCCATGCTGAGCAAGAAGGAATTAAGGTGTTTCCTTGTGGCGCACGGCTTCGCGTGCTGGTTTTGGGACAATGCTTGTCTCAGTGAATTACGCACAAACCGCTTTGCACCAGTTGTCAACCACAAGAAAAAATCATATAAACAATAATAATAATATGGTTACTCACTCAAACTTGAGGCTAGGCATTTGGCGTCAATTTTCAATCTGTTAAAATATATATATACGATCTGTACAATATATATATATATATATTGTGTGTTAAGTTATGTCTGCATTACAAATAATGCTCTTCCTATGGGAAACACAGACTATTTCCTGAAAGGAAGGATTCAGCTGCTGATAGTCACTTGCGTCTACTGGGCCGACTTGTAGTTCAGCCAGCAGGCTGTGTGCCGAAAATGATCTGGTGAACCTGTCTCATAGGAGAGAGGTTGTTGGACTCTGTATATTTTATAAGGTTTACAACAATGAAAGACCTTCGTTGTATTCATCTGTCCCAGACCTCAAGGTCTCAAGGAGGATTACACGTGCTGCGGTTGACGCGCACTCTTGCACTTTAGAGACTGTTAGATGCAGAACTCGTCAGTTCAGTCGGTGCTTTGTGCCCTGGTCTGTTGGGGTTTGGGATTCATTGCCGGCATCGGCTTTCGGTCGAGTTGGCCTGCAGGCGTTTAAGTCAGCAGTTAATGGTTTTTTTGTTGGATTCTCTTTGGCAGCGTTTGGGGCTTCCCGGTGTTGCAAACTGCTTCTTTTGGGTTGTACTACCTGTCCGTGGCGGCCCGAGCATGAAGTGTTAATAATAATAATAGTAAATCCTGACTGCTGGGCTCACTCCCTCTACCGAAAAAAAAACATTCATGGCAAAAAAAATCAGGTACCCTACTTTTCGGTATCACTCGGATACTCTTATGTTCTGTAAAAATAAAAAAGTATAACTCTACACCATTGATCTAATGTTCAAATTTACCAAATTATATTAGTCTTAAACACTTTATGATTGAATTTCCTTTTCTCTCTTTTAAGTTCATGACTAGAACTTTGTTCGAAAATTAATTCGAGAAAACACTTCATTTTTTTGCACAACAATTACTGTAAACGATCTAACAAAAATCAATTATCTGTGAGCTAAAGTGGGGTACTCACAAAGAAACCATCATTAGCTACAGGCTTTTACCTATCTTGACTCTTAATTAAATTTAGCCTAAGCCTCCATCACCGACACGACTTAAGGAACAAAAAATAAATAGATAAGTGAAGGGTTACCCGATTTAATTAAAGTCACTTTCCAATTTTTATGCTCCCTTTTTTGCACCTTCCCAAGAGATGCCCTAAGCGATTCGGTAAAATGTACGAGACGTGTATTTATTTATTATTTATTTATTTATTTATCATATATTTCTCCACGGGCGGGAGGTGCTCTTAGATTATTCTAATACAGCATGCATTAAAATTTTCCTGTACATTAATTTCTAAATAGTATAAACAATGCGAAGAGATTGATTTGTTTCATCACTTTCGTACTGTGGGAATTACGAGTCCAGATTGTCGCCTTCAAACCTACTATATATAGTAGTTGGCCTGGGAAACTACACGAAAACTACACGGTGTTTTTCCAGTCTTCATACCAGGGCGAAAACTCAAATACGGGACCTGCTGTCAGCTGATTGGTATTGAATTTTCAAAGCTATCAGTGTTCCAGTATGGAGTCCTTTGAGGTGAACTTGTGATCTTGGGAAGAGGAGAAGTTACAAGGGCACAAGTCTGGCGAATGAGGGGACTAAAGAGCCACGGGAAAGTTTTGCTTGGCAAAAACTCATTTCAGGCTGGTCATTTCGATTCCGTAGAGTGTTTCTGAACCACTCTGACGCACTGAAATCTCATTTTGGGTTTTTTGAAAAAAAGTATGGTAAAGTTAAGTTCAGCTATTCCTCCATCATATAGCTGTCCAGCATCCGATCAGAATACACAATATACAGGAGTTTTTACATTTCCATCAGTACATTGTAGTTGCATGTCTTCCGCTGCGAGGTTCATCTTCAATCGCGTCTCAGCCTTTTGAGAATGCCTTTATTAAGTACGCCACATGAACGCGGGTCCTCCGTAGAACAGTCTCCATAGGGCTGTTTTGCAAAGCATATAGATGAAATAATAAATGAGCTTTTTTTTAGTTCTTTGAAAGTTTCAGCCGCATTGTGTCAGAGTCTAAATAGAATTTGTTGACTCACGTTTGTTCAATATTGTTGTCACTTTTTTAAACGTAGTAGAACGAAACCGAATCATGAAAGCAATTGTTATGTGCCCCAGATGTCAAATACACACTGACGGAGCATCAGATGTTACCTTACATCCCATCTAAATGGCAAACCGTTAGTGTAGCCAGATATAACGCACCGCTGTAAATCTTTTTACTTTATTATGCAGTATATTTGCATACCTAGTATATTATTCTAGATTAGATAGGCGGCAGTAGACGAACCAATAGGCCCATTGGGAAGAAATTTCTATATTGATTACCCTTGGGGTGCAATATACAACCGTGAATAAAACACCGCACATGCCCGCTTGACCTTCGGTTTAAAGTATTAAAAAACGTGAACACGTTCACTTCCCCGTGAACACTGAATTACCACCATCCTTCATGCCCCGTCGAATGTTATAGGAAACACAACCAATGTTCTGCAAATTTGAAAAGTATGCATATTCGGAGCCTTTTCTTGGATGGGTAAAAATTCAAAATACAAGAAGGTAACATACATTTATGTTTACTTTTTCCTTATACATTTATTAGCTTACTTTTTCGGACAAAAACTACCGTCGCCTTTTAACCTGTGTCTTTGCGTTGGTTTCCTAGGTAACGTTATTAATAACATAACTACGCTAATCACTAGTCACGGCTGCTCAATAACTGATCGCAGCAGAGCAAACGGAGGGCACAAATTTTTTTTAATCGGCAAAAACGTTAATAATTGGAAGATCGACAATAACACTAAGTTCTTTGATAACAGGCCATCATAACACTTTGAGAACAACGTACAGCTCGTCTGTGACCTGGAAACCGCTCAATAACGGATTCATACTCTTCAATAACCAGAGACAGCTCATCAATAGAAGAACGCGGAACTCTGCAATAACCAAATAACCAAACACAGCCCTTCAATAACACTACGCAACCCTTCAATAACTAGGCATAGCTCCTTCATAACCGGATGACATTTCAAAAAGCTCAACGCCTCAGTAAACGGAACGAGCTTTCAATAACCTGGCACATCTGTTAAATACCTCATTTAGTCTTTCATAACTCAAAAATTAGGCACTAACCTGGCTCAGTAACCATACAGAATTTTTCAATAACCCCACATAGCCTTTCAATAACTTAAAAACTAGTCAGCAACCGTACGCAGCCCCAAATAACGAGACACAATGCCGAAATAACCGCAGAGAAGCCTTCAATAACCCTATATTGTTTTTCAATAACCTCACAACCTCCCTATAACCTGTACAACCCATCAAAGCAGGCCAGCATACCACATATTGCAGGCATACCATCGCGCATAGTCTTCAAGCCTAGCATAGTTGATCGAATTTTTGCCCGTATATATGCCGCAAGTCTGCGGCACCGGCCTAACCGGTCGGCTTGGTTATTTTTTGGCCTAATTGGGCTATTTTTTGCGTCTGGTCTGCCGATGGTGGACCTTGGCTTGGTGCTGAGCTGCCGGGGGTTATATATTGATGGGTTATATTATTCTGTGATGGGTTATTGATGGGTTATATTATTCTGTGATGGCTTATTGATGGGATATGTTATTCTGTGATGGGTTATGGATGGGTTACATCATTCTGTGATAGGTTATTGATGGGTTATATTATTCTGTGATGAGTTATTGATGGGTTATATTATTCTGTGATGGGTTATTGATGGGTTATCTTATTCTGTGATGGGTTATTGATGGGTTATATTATTCTGTGATGGGTTATTGATGGGTTATATTATTCTGTGTTGGGTTATTGATGGGTTATATTATTTTGTGATGGGTTATTGATGGGCTATATTGTTCTGTGATGGTTATTGATGTTTTATGTAACTCTGTGGTCAGTTATATTACTCTTTTGGGTTATTGATGGGTTATATTACTCTGTGATTGTTATTGATGGGTTATTTAACTCTGTGGTGGTTTATTGGTGGGTTATATTACTCTGTACTGAGTTATTGGCGGATTATATTACTCCATGATGGGTTATTGGTGGGTTTTATTAATTTGTGATGAGTTCTTCATTAGGCAAACTACATTGCATTGTGGTTGTCCTTGATAAATAATGTTATTTTCTTGCGTTATGTTGCTCTGGTGTGCGTTATTGACAGCTTATGATGCTCTGTGGTGGGTTATTGATGGATTAAATATCACAGTGGTGAACTGTTGTGAGGCAATGTTCCTTATATTTTTATGAAGTAAATAGGCAACAAAGAGCTGTTAGTTAATTATCTTGTTTGGCACTGAGTTATTGATGGATTGCATTTCAGCTGAAGATCATTGACGACCGTGATGGGAAAAGTGCGTTTGAGAGTATATATTTGTATCGTAGGCCGGTTTCGCTACTGAAAAACATGAGGTATTTGTTTCAACAACGATATAAAATTGGCACGCAATTACACAATATGCAAATTCATTCACTTAATTATATATCGATGTTTGCTTCACTTGAGAGGTAAAGAAATAATTTGTATATAATAAACGTACTTCCTATAGCTACAACATATTGAGGATATATTCACCGACAACATATATCGTTTATGTTAAAGCGAGCAGCGACTAAGTGCAGTTATATATTTATACAACATACTTCTCATTGCTACATAAACACATAAAATGTTTCCAGTCGCCCACACAATGGGTTACTACGAGAGCTATGTATAAGTAATTCACATAACTACATGGCCGGCACATGCCCAGGTATCACTACAACATGAGAAGCCCAACATAACTCCTCCATTAGGCGATTAACTAGAAATAAATGAAGACAAAACATAAACATTCCGATGAACAAAAACTTGTTTGCTGCTCACCA
>LQNS02001155.1:10668475-10687598 GCA_001587735.2 Parhyale hawaiensis
GTATCTAGATACCATTATCAGGTAATCCTTCCGCTACCGATAGTATAGCTAGATACCACAACCTGGTAAGCCTTCCGCCACTAATTAAAGGTATCTCCAGATACCATTACCAGGTAATACTTCCTCTCCTGATTGTATCTCTATATAGCATTACCAGATAACCCTTCCGCTACTGACGGTATCTCCAGATACCATTGGGTTACCAATAGCAGGGTGTTGTTTCTCTCTGTGAAAACCCAGGCTTCATCTCCAGCAACCCGCCCAAAAATTTTGAAACTTCTGTCGTTATTTTTTCAAATAGTAACAAAGATGATGCATTGTTATCAGTAACAAGTGATTTCTACAAGACTCAAAGTAGTTCTTTTAACCCTTTTGTTTATGTTTTCTAACTTGTAACATAGATAAATTACAATTACGGGTACATATTGTCTACCAAGGTCTGAGTACAGTACCTTACCAAGAGCCAACTTTTTACGTTGTGGATGAATAGCTGCAACAAGTTCGCTAATTACATAACGATTTGAATTATTGGTTCAGGTTAGTTGTGTGAGGCCTGGTTTCCTGTAATCGTATTGAAAAAACTAAAACGTAAATTTCAAATAGTCTCCGCGCAGATAGGGCTAGGTGAGTCAAGAATGAGGATAGGTTCGTTTCAGCGAAAATAGGAGCCTAACCTAGTGAATAGGGCCACATACGTCGGCACTTCTATGACAGTATAGCCAGCTTTTCTGAGAACTGAAGCAAATGCTTAATGTATGTATGAGTGCTCGAAGTGAAAGTTCCTCTTCCGCGCGAATGTAGGTCAATTGAGCAGAATTTTTAGCTCTAGGTAAAAGAAAAGGCAAGATGAGTTGGCAAAGAAAAGGCGTGTAAAGCGAAAGGAGAGGCAGAGGGTGGCAAGCCTAGCAACAAACCTAGCCTAGCGATAGACTGATCCTAACTTCCAATAGCCCAAAAATATAAGCCTAAGCTAACGTCACCTGACAATAAACAATATCTAATCCAACCTAAAGCAAACCTTACGTAACAAAAACGAAACCTTAACTGACTTAACCTTACAGTAAAACTAACCAAACCCGGTAATAATACTTACCTAACAACAAACCTACCCTCGCATGCACTAAACGTAACCTAACAATGAACAAAGCCTAGCCTAGCCAAACATACTTATTATCCATTAATTGAAATATAACTTAGCAAGAAACCTAATGGAAACGTAGCGTACTGAATACTTATATTGCCATTGAAAATAGGTATTGTCTCTATCGGAGATACTTCTTCTAGGTCATGTTAACTATAGGTTTGCTATGCACTATGAGCTATGTAGTACACACTACATGCTTTACACATGGGCTACGTACGTTATGATACATGTAGTAGGTACCATTCACAGAGTTCTATATGTACCGTGTAAGATATACTCTTAGTATTCCTTATATTCTATGTATTATCATACTTTATACTAAATACTAAGTATGATATGCTAAGTACTGGCTGACAATGTTCTGTGCATTACGCATCCGTGTTCTCAAATGCAACCAAAGAACAAAAATTACGCAGGTCTTCTACTGGCTGCTGGAAATGGATTCTGTTTTTAATACCGTTTCTCCTGATACATGTAGGTACTATCACTTTAGCACGTGTACCATTGTACTCTACTACTGGTACCGTGAACCATGTCTTGCGCTACGCCTTAGGTACGAACTTATTAACTGGTAAAGGTATATTCAACTTAGACCACACCCTCACCTGGGAAACCCACATGCATTGGTTTGTGCTGCGGGTATAGGCCCACTGGCCCCAGATGAGTAAGTGTAGTTGCAGTCGACCTCGGGTCACCAAGAACTATGGCGCCAATTTGATGAAAGGAACAAATTACCCGAGACCCCCCACCACCCTCATCTCTGAGGAAGGCAGTTCCGCCACGGCGCCGTGCATGAACACACAACTGCCGAGTCAGCACACAAGATCTGCAAAGAGCTCGCTGCCTGGCTGGGCATCGAACCGGCGAGCTATACAAGGTGTTAGAGCTGAGAACGGAAGCATGCTGCTACCGTCTGGCTGTGTAAGCCAGACAGACGATGATTATGTGTGTTTTAGAAAAAACTACAATAACCGCCCTCTAACTGTGGTGTAGCTGGTGCCACCAAGGGCATAAATAATAAATAAAAAGTTTTCTTTAGCCTTAATTCTAGAATTTTAAAGAACTGGTAGTGTGAAGAGCAGGAGAATCAGTCAATGATGAGTCAATTTGGGATCCCTCGCCCTACTTCGCCTCGCCTCTCGGTGCTGGAGTGCTCCACGCTGTGTAAATCCATAGCGTACCGTCCGGAAATCGAACCCGGACCTTTTTTTTAGCAATTTTGAGCCGTTGTCATGGTTCATATAAAGACTTACTGTCATTTTAGTTTGTTGCAACACTTATATAAACGCAATGGGGTAATAATGTAGCATTAACTTAATAAGAGATGGACAGAAAGTGTTTAAAATGATCACCACTATCTCTGCAACAGCAATTGGAGGTGACGGTTCTTATTCTTTATCCTGGCGGCAACCATATGTCAGGAGCGCTTTGTGCAGGATATAATGATAGTGTGCGTCTTCTGGGGGACGAAAATACAAACAGAGTATTTGCTCTATACTTGGATCTGCGAATAATTGGCCTATCGACCCAGTTTTAAAGCTTATACAGAACGCTGACTTGCTTCGTTTACTGCTGCTTCGAAATTCTTTGCTTTGTTAATTCATTGCACTCGTAATATCCATTGCAGGGGACACAAAAATAATTTGAGTTTTTATTCATCGCATTACTTAGGAAACTGACGGCTTCTAGAGTCGGCTGGGACTACTGCCACGCAGCGCCCCCCCCCCTGCCGCCACCCCACCATTTCTGTTAATTTTTGTCTGGCTTAGGTACCTGTTGGTGATCGTGTACCCTGGCTGTTTCGATTACTTCGATACCATTGCCAAGGACCCGCTATTTTTTTTTAATGCTGCACCCTTAAAATGCCAGTTAGATATGTAATTAATGCTTTTTTGTAATTAAGAGATTGACCTCGAGCAAAATGTTCGCTGTTCGCGCTGATACAGTGTAAGTTTTTGTTAATAAGAAGCTCAGTAACAAACATTCACTGCACAAATTCCTATCATGGCTGGCACGCATACGCAAGCCAAAAGAACGCGTTTCCTCAGCTAAGGTAGAGAACATTCAGTTAAGCCACAGCTTTCACTTTACTAAAAAAAATTGCAATAATTTTAATCGTCCGTTTAATGTGCTCAGCAGGTGTCGTTACTTAAATTTTGGACATCGCGTCAAAGTTGGAGAGAATTAAGATTTATAATTCTTTACATTTGTAATACCGATGCCACACGCTAGTCAAAAGAACGAGTATTGCCATCTTTTCGTCCGAATGTGTTGATGTGTCCATTTAGATAGCACACACTTGCAAACAATTTGAATGATAAATCCCTCCAGATATAATGCGGAGTAAGCTGAACTGACGGTAAACATTTTTACACCATTACTTGGCGATCTCAAAGCTGTGTTCAGAAGAGTTCAACATAACTTTCGAACGAAAAGATGACGATACCAGTGCGTGTCATCGGCATAAGGGTGTGCTATTGAAGTGGACACATCTACGCATTCGGACGCGTCGTTAACGTAGTAACTCGTTTTTTCTCACTAGCGCGTGCACAAACTCTCAGGAATTATGCTAGTCTAGAAAACCACACGTATAAGCTAAAACTGAGAGACGAAGATATGGACAAACACTAGCCGTAGCATGGATATGGAGTTACGTCTATGCGTTTGACAGTGCGTTTTGATAAAATAATATTTAGGTAAATTCTCTCGTAATTAAGGCTGATACACACGCTAGTCAAATGAACGACTTTCATCATCTCCGCGTCTGAATGCGTTGATGTGTCCATTTAAATAGCACAAACTTACAAAGAACGTTGAGTTATAACTAACACTAAGTTTGAAGAGATGTTCGAAAATTAACCAACGACGCTTGCTGATTAAACTAAACTGACGGTTAACATTTTAATACCTTCGCATGTTAAACTTAAAGCTGTGCTTTCGAGGGCTCAACCGAACGTTCAGGCGATTAGCTGAGAAAACTCGTTTCTTACTATTGTTTTGACCAGCGGAAAACGAAGTATATGCTGCACACTTCAATCAGGGAAAGCTCAATGGGTATTGAGTGTATATTATAGTCTTTCTACCATCCTGTTGAAGTTAACAGTCGAGTCAAATAGATCGTAGGTTTGCCTGACTGATGCTCAGTATCGTTGATACGGTGCTCGTATTTTTGAAACGCTTTTGACAGACGGACTGACAGCTGTCTTATTATAGTGAGGATTTATTTACTTGTTTATTTATCTATTTACTATTTTTGTGAGGTCGCCATGTTGATTGGAAAAGATTTTATCGCAGTTCTACCAATAAGCCGCGGGGTCTACTTCAGATAAGTATAGGCTGTCAAGTATGGTGTAGTCCTCACCAGTAGCAACTGAGGTACACCACAGCACTGTACCGTGATGCGTACGGATGTACCGGCACTGTAACGCCGAGATATCACTAGGTACACGGTATATTTTTTGTCTACCATGACTAGGTATACATTCCCAGGGACTACGTAATGCGAGGATGTGCAGCTCGCGTGCCGTTTATGTTACCGCATCTATGCTACCGAGTTTAAATGCATAACAGGACAACAAACGAGTTTCCCCACCCTCGCTCTATGTCGCTCGTGCGAATACATATGTGGCCTCGGCACAAGCTATGCCAGGACCTGGACATCGCCCTGAGACTCCCAAAGTAACTGACGGTAAGGTAGGAGCGGTACCGTTCCACCCGGCACAATACCGGTACCGTATAGTCCCAGTTCGACGAGTCACGCTCCGGTACAGAACAAAGATAGATAATTAAGTCTTACCACAGCAGCACAACACATCTTGCAAAGGTTAGTCCTAAGATTTTGGCAACATCTGGTGACCTGCGAATGTTGCGCGTAGCGTGGGTACATCGATCGTGCAACTCAGACTTTCGTCGGCGCTAACAGCATAGAGTCAACTAATCAAATTGCGTTGCCGTGATAGTAACTTCGATTTCAAAGATCAACAATTCGGCAGAAGCTCTAATATGGAAGTCTTTTTGAAGTTAAAGTCGCTCCGAATTAGAAGTGATCGGTGAAATTTCCCGACTGGCACTGGCTGGTGTGTAAAAATTGTAGTGGCTCAGCAATTTCCAATTTTTGACAATTTAATAGTTATGCAAACAGGAAGCAGTGTCAGCGGAGAGATAATTGGATTAGTTGAGTTGGCGCTGTGCTGCTATCATTGACAAAAGTCGCTGGTAGGCAGCCGGCTTTGTGGTGAAGATGCTTTCATTCACCGGAACTTTAGTCTTGAGCGTTCGAATCGCCGTGATTAACGGATGTTTAAGCCTTAGTCGCAAAAACTGTACTAGAAGCCCTGAACGTTATACTCGTACTTAGACCTGCATGAAGTACTGAGGTAATAAGCAGAGCTGATATCTAGGACTAATATTTCTTGAGGTCATCATTTGGAGACAATATTTCTTATCGGTTTCATCAATCATCTATAGTTGATATATCTTGGGAAGCCATCGTACAGGATTGACGTTTCTGAATTTTGTCATCAAGACATCATATTTCTTAAGGTAGGGAGTCATCAAGAAGGTTTATTTCCAATGTTCCTAAGCAAGGGTTAAATTTTTTGGGTACATCATCTAGAACTATATCCTGGGGTCATCATCAAGCCAATCCTCAGGAGAGTCTTCATTTCCTTGGATCTTCATCTAGTGTCGATATTTCTACTGGATCATCCTCTAGGACTGATATATCATGACCAATATTTCTAAAGCTAAAGGATCATCATCTTGAGCCAATATTTCTTGTGGTCATTATCAAGTGTCGATATTTCTAGAGAGTCATCATCTATGAGTGACATTTCCCGGGGTTATCATCTAGGGCTGATGTCTTTGGAGCTCATCATATACATGCATCTAGGACCGATTTTTCATTTCTAGTACCAGCGCCTAGCACAAATATTTCACGAATGTAATCGTCTATGATTGGTTTTCATTGGGTCTATCATTTACGACTGGTATTATATGGGCCGAACATCTATAACTGGCATTCTTTAGGCTCGTAATCTAGGATTGGATTCTTTTTAACCCTATCTACATTACGATGAAGACCGATGTGTATTTATCTGTTTGTTTATATTTTTTATTAATAATATATTTTTAACTGTTTATTTTTTATTCATCCATTTTTGGTCGTTTGTTTATATTTTTTATTAATAATATATTTTTAACTGTTTATTTTTTATTCATCCATTTTTGGTCACACTTTAACAAAACAGATAGGCGGAAATTAGCCCAGGCTGGAGACAGTGTATTGTCATCCTGTCAAGTTAATTGAACATTGATTTGTAGAAAATAGGCCAGGTTACAAATGATGGCAAACTTATCTTAATCAGCGACTGTTACAATTCAAACAATGACGATATCGGAGGCTTAGTCTGATTTGTCAGAATATTACCATCTCCATATATCGAATCTATGGCAAAGTATAGGGCAACCTTATATCAGAATGCACTTCTTTCATTTAGGAAGTAGAACTCTCAGCAATGAAGAAATCTGAAGCTTCCATTAGCACTATCATGCATCTTTATTCTTATTTTCTTCCCACAGATAATTTCGTTTCATCACCTATTCTTCCAACTTTGATGCAGTTGTCGGCGAAACAGCTTTCAGTAACCAATGATACCAAATCGAATCAATTTGAGTGTTGCTGAACTGCCTGCCAAAGTAATTAATTTTTACCACATCAGAAACAGAAAATAGGAGTGTCGATACTCGGTTATTTTGAGGCCTTGAACCCTTATCTGGATGAACTTCAAAGTTGGACAATTGTATGTAGGATACAGGGTTAATGAAGCAGGATCAACACACACTCACCGCTGTCATTTTTGACAGCTTGTATTATATGGGCCAATCTTCTATGGCTGGCATTCTATGGGCCAAAAATCTAGGACTAGTATTCATCGGACCTATTATCTAGAACGGATTTTCTTTAGACTTATCATCTAGGACTGGTATTATATGAACTCATCAACTAAGGCTGGCAATCTTTGGGCCCGGAATCTAAGACTGATATTCCTTAGGCCCACCATCTAGGATGGTATTCTTTGAGCCTATCATCTAGGACTGGCATTCTTTGGACAAACATCTAGGGATAGAATCCTTGGTCCCAACATCTGGGGCTGGAATTCTCTGGGTCTTCATCTAGGACTAACATTTATAGAGGAGGACATCACTTAAAGATATATCTCAGCATAACGATGGTACTGAAGAGTAATGGGAATATATTAATATATTTTATGGGCGCAGGGACATATATGAGGATAGAAAAACTGGTCTACTTACACTTTCAATTTCAGGCAGCGGCCGCTGAAGTGTGAGCGGCAACATCAAGTGCCGGGGTCGTAAAAGAATGTGGGACCTGCGTAGGCCTACGGCTGGGCCTACCTACGGTTGCCAGATTCTCCACATACAGTGAGTAGTTGAGTAAGAGCTATCGGTTTATGCAATGCATCTAGGCTGTATTACAAAAACTACACTAAACGTAGTTTTGCTTAGCTCGTTTTTAAATTTGTATGATTATTGTACAATTTTATATTGATTTGAACAATTTAACCGCAACGTAAAGAGTGGAAGTCCAACGGTTTCTCCATGAATAATTAGTTAAATTTGTGCAACATGTTAATATTACCGACATTAATTGTGTTGAAAGTCGTTCTATCATAATTTGTAGCTCACGATTTACCCTACGACCTACCTATATTTTGTGCCCCTTTAAGTTGTGTTTGAATCCGTTAGGTAAGTTGAGAATAGGATAGTTAGGCTAGGCTCGGTTTAGTTAAAGTAGGGGCCTAAACTAAATTATAGGTACATATATTATACCTGAATCTCATAAACACCCGTTACCATACCTTCGCCAGCATAGGACATCTAAGCTATTTTTTTATAAAGTATAATAATTTAATCACTTAGAATTTGAAGTTACTAACACAGGGCCTTCCCCATTACAAATAGGTAGTTCCTATTACTCTCAGAATTTTTGGCAACAACTCAATAACCAGAATATATATGTATAAAGTAAGAACTTACAGCTAGAAAATGTTTTCATTACTCGAAGGTTCGAGTTGCGCTGCGCATTTTCAGTTGCTTTATGCTTTATTCGTATTTGATACTGGAACTGCATATACGCAAGAAGCAATTTAATTCGAGTAACGAGTTTTGTTTAATAACAAAATATGGAAGTAGTCCAAAGCATTATCGTAACATTCATAAGCACTAAAAATGCTTGTTGTAAAAACTAAGCTAAGCTAGCAAATGTAATAGACTGAAAAAACACCTGAGCACTTTTCCTAAATCACAAACTTCTTCAGTATTTATCACAAATCCTCCTAAATATTACGATGATAATAATAATAATAAGAGGATTTCGCTGTAATGAATTTTCTCCATCGGGCGGTAATAATGAAAATTGCATTTTTCTATAGTAATATCAACATTTGTAAAGTTCTCAGACATTGAAGGCTTTAGCCACTTTATGACGCTGAGTCAGCAAAAAATCAACTGTCCTGCATTCCAAAATGTATTTTTAAATCTTACACACTGACACTTATGATTATAAAGGTAGGAAGAAGTAATTTTCATAATCACTTACTTGCCCCGAGTAGGCCATAAGTAACTTGAAACGTTGATAAAAATAAAGCTATGAAAGCTGAGGATTTTATGCTAATTTAAACGACGCAAGAGAGTTGAGAATTTTGGTTTCTTGTTCAGAATGGACTTTAATAAATTTTACACGACCACCGCAAACTTTACTCAAGACCTCTGGAGTGGGTTGCTGATGGGAAACCCTTTATATTGGGGGTTCCAAACCGGGGTTTCTTTCACCCCTGGGTTGCGAGATGATTCTTACATGTTTCCGACATAATGGCAATTAATAGCCCATATAGGGCCGGAACGTAAGTCCGTATGCTCTATGGGAAAAGGGTCTGTTAGGGCCAGTTCACACGTCCGTCATCGTAACGCGTTCAGTCACGAAAATGAGTCAGCTTCTTCTGCCGTTGTCCACATGAAGAAGCGACTTTCACTCAAACGAGTGACGCCGTGCGTTCAGTTATCATATCGTTTCTTTGCATTTTCTATTATATTTCGCGCTTGTTTGAAGTCGCAGTCGTATCCCATCATCTTATAGCCTGAATTTGATAGGAACAGCCTATTTTCAAAATATTTATAGTCTGATAAACCGACAGACGTGAAAATAGCAAGCAGCAATTCGCTTCGTTGCTAAATCAATATGGAGTCAGGGTTTATTAGTGCAACATTTCCAGCTTAACTATTTCTCTCGTGTTAAACGGGAATAGAGTGAGACTGGTCGTTAAAGTGATGGTAAAAAAGCATTTTTCTCGACTTGTTCGGGATTTGAAATGCTATAGAGAATAAATTAAGCATTTATAAGTTCTGTTTACTAAACATGAATGACGCGCAGCGTTGAAAAAAACATACGTGGTTCATCCTTCCGTCTCCCGCATTTGCTGCAGCTGCTTCCATAAAATCAACGCGCCGCGTCCATCAGTTTGACTGAACGCGTTACGTTGAGGGACGTGTGAACACGGCGTATGTCCGTCTATTGTCCGCTATCCAGTTTAATCTATTGTAGAAAAAACATACCTCGAGTACA
This sequence comes from Parhyale hawaiensis, assembly GCA_001587735.2. Taxonomy (NCBI): domain Eukaryota; kingdom Metazoa; phylum Arthropoda; class Malacostraca; order Amphipoda; family Hyalidae; genus Parhyale; species Parhyale hawaiensis. The sequence goes on from LQNS02001155.1 coordinate 10,678,264, forward strand.
ACTTTACTTACAAAGTCACACTGAAGAACCGAACACATTTAAAAGAAGTCGCAAAGATTATTCCCTGCTCCCATGAAAGTCCAGCTTGCTAAACGTTTCAACTTTTTGAAATTGACTTTTCTGTGACCATAATTAGAGCTTAACGTGTTTGAATGTGACTTTAAAACTGTTGTTGCAAAGTTAAACTCCAGCGAAATTAGGAGAGATACTTGCTATTTTAAAAAATCTACATGGCGATAGTGATTTTGAGCATTGTTTCCTCAACCAAGGAGGTTACGTTTTCGGATTTCGACGAAATTCACAGGGATTGTTAGGAATGTTAGGAGGAACAGATGATTAACTTTTGGTGAAGATCCGTACATCCGTTTGTTTGTCTGCCTCATTTTTCTCAGTACCATAACTCTAAAAGTATATATGGACGAAATTTTATGAAATTTACGTGAGTTGTTAGGCATTCATGAAGAGTGAATGACCAAATTTTTGTTCGTTCGTTAGTTTATCGCTATTTTTAGTTTTATGCTGTTAACACGATAACGAAAAAATTATTAATGGATCTTTATGAAATTTGGAGGAGCTGTTAGTACAGTTAAAAGACATAAATGATTAAATTTTGGTGATGATCGGTAGGTCCGTTTGTGAGTTTGACCAATGTTTGTCAGAATGTTTGTTGGAAGCATAACTCAAAAATTATGAACGTGTCTGAAAGATACTGAAACTATTACTACTGTTAAAGGCACAAATGATTAGATTTTGGTGTTGACAGAAAGAAAATCAAGGTTTCAGAACCAATTTGAATTTTTCGTTATCGTTGCCTTGCTTGGCAGAGGTATTCGCTCTCAGAGTGATCTAGTTTACAGTGTAGTTCCGAGTTACACCGGCCTTTTAATTCTACATCTATGTACGTACGAATGTGCCATTGCCTCACTACAAACACAATGTGTAGTATATGCCAAAAGAATGGCTAAAATGTTGGCAGATAAGGCAATTTAGCTTAGTAAGGGCGTATTCGATTGGGACGTGAAAGTCGATCTAACCGCAGTCCACTTGACTTAACTTGTCCGATACTGCAGGCAGGTGTCCCGACTTCGTTCGCCTCGTTTATTCAAGTTTCATTCGTTGACTCGAAATTGATCTCCTGTGAGGCTTCTAAAAACTCAATATTACTTCTAACACCTGCAACATGATCCAAAACGACAAATCAAATGTTCCTATCGGCAGCTCCGAACAAGTTAAGTCAAGTGGGCTTAGCTTGAATCGACTTTCACGTCCCAATCGAGCACGCCCGAAGTGTCACTAGTTAAAGTTTCCTGTGTGTCTTCGAATTTGGACGGATAACTCAAGCAGTTGCGCCCTTTCGTGTTGGTTAAATGGACACAGCAACGAATTTGAACACTGTGATGTACCGATGGACACAAAAGACTAACGCGTTAGTCAACTTTTACCCTAAAACCCCGAACAAAATGCAGGTGTCGAGCAGGAACGGCTTTTTTAGAAGCGTAAAGAAAAGTTGAAGTTATGTGGCTTAGGGTTACCACTGAACATGCTGAAGCCGTGCCTGTGGCAACGTAGCCGGAGAAGTAAAACGTTTCGCAGTTTAGGCTAGCGTTAGCAGCGGGCTTCACACAGTACATAAGACCTAAAATATTAATCAAAGAACTTTTTATAGAGAAAATATAATGTTTTGTGCAGCGAGCATAGAGGCAAGAGAAATCTGTAAAGAAAACCTGGAGCGGAAATCGGTGGATTGGTAAAAAAAAAATATACTCTAAGCAACGCGTGTGGAAAATAGAGAATAACATAAAGTCTATATAAAAATTATTAAAAACTCTAAAGAGCCCATTTGGAAAAATTGGAATCGCTGTAAAAATACGATGAAAACACATAGAAAAGTGTGAAAGTTTGTCTAGAGGAATGGGTAGGTCTATAGATTTTAATTTGCTCGCATGGTAAATATAGAAAACTGAGCAACTTCTCTGGAGAACACAGAATGCCTTCAGGATCTTCTTTGGATGAAATGGCTAACTTACGCAAAAAAGGAGAAAATTAGTCCTTAAATCACCCAGCGGATTACTAGCAAACTTTAAACAGCCCAACGGATTACTAGCAAACTTTAAACAGCCCAACGGATTACTAGCAAACTTTAAGCAGCCCAACGGATTACTAGCAAACTTTAAGCAGCCCGACGGATTACTAGCAAACTTTAAACAGCCCAACGGATTACTAGCAAACTTTAAACAGCCCAAAGGATTACTAGCAAACTTTAAGCAGCCCGACGGATTACTAGCAAACTTTAAGCAGCCCAACGGATTTCTAGCAAACTTTAAGCAGCCCAACGGATTACTAGCAAACTTTAAACAGCCCAACGGATTACTAGCAAACTTTAAACAGCCCAACGGATTACTAGCAAACTTTAAACAGCCCAACGGATTACTAGCAAACTTTAAACAGCCCACCGGATTACTAGCAAACTTTAAACAGCCTATAGCGAGAGCTGCGTTGGCCCTCATTAATATACAAGGACCTCAGGGCCGGCTCTCAGGTGTTCAATTGAAACGTCAAAAATATTACCTGCTCCTTCTGCCCTGGAAGGGGGTGTGGGGGTGGGTGTGGAGGGGATTTGGGGCAAGGATGACAGGGGTGCTGGTCTTTAGGATTTTATTTTATGAATGCTTTGGGAAAGTTACTTTTTTGCCTAGTGTATTTGGTATTCACCACGTGAAGTATGGTTGCTTCTAGGTCAAAAACACTATCTATTTGATAAACGATACCGGAATGTAATAGTTTGGATGGGGAAAAATTGGATTGAAAGCATGTCTCGTACTAAAGAGGAAGGCGTCATGTACTTTCTTCAAAATTTATTCCATATGATAACCGACGCCATATAGTATTTGAAGTGAGAAAAACTGGTAGAGCGTACTTTTGGTATTATTCAGGCGTATTTCAGTACTTTCTGAAATAATTTAGTTCGATATGGCAACTGACAGCACCACAATAACTTGGGTAGTGCCAGGAAGAATTAGATTCTCGCCCTAGCCAGGTGGGTGTTCGGGTACGTACTCGAGAAATTTAGTTTACGCTATAACAGATGGAATTTGAAATTTTTATGGCCAAAAATTGGGTTAAACGTACTTTTCGTAGAAGTGTTTTGGAACATGAGAAGAATTTAATTTTCAGTCGTACATAATTCCTGAGTGTATTTCACATGCATCATTTTATGGCATCCTCGGCTATTATAATTATCCTTTCTTTTGTGTTCTTTCTACTAATTCCATATACATATTCTCTCAGCTTTGCAGTTATTAACAGATAGTTTTTTTAAGGAAGATCCAAATAAGCCATTTAATTATGTACTTTATCTTTGATTGATATAATTTTTTTACTCTTTACGTTCGTCTGTGAGTTGGAAAATAATTCCTGGCAAATACTGGATTTTGGAGCTTCGTTACACCCCGTGGAGGTTGCATTGTTTTCAGCTCTTCTGTGCATGTATCTGTCCTTCCACACATCGGCGATGGTCGGGAGGACGTAGGTTGAGCCCCGTTTGGCCAGCCGCAGACACCGCTGAGACGAGAAAACCACGTCCAGAGGCGAGGCTAGACCCACGGCCACGTGAGAGGACGTGGGGCTCTTCAGGCAGGTCTGTGCAGGTTGTGGTGTCTCATTTAGTTTCGTTCACAAACGTCTGCTGCATTGAACTTCGTTTTTGGACGTGCTTCTCATTTCTTCAGGGAATTAATTAGTTTTTGAGTGCAACATCAAGTTCACTGGAGGTGGAAGTTGTGGGTTGCGGGATAGGAGGTCCATATGTTCTAGTTCATATTTTTCATTGCATGGCGAGCTTGTAGAGTATCATTTTGCGCAAAAACTGAAAATTTTCTCTTCTTGTAGATATAAATGACCCAATTCGATTGAGATTTCGTCTATATATAGGTATCAAAGTTACGCAGACTATTGTAGGACATTGTTTTTATAGCATTATTCCTTCTTAATTCTATAAAGTGTCCTCTTCCGGTGGACTGTGTTATCCCAAATGCATTTCTTTTCCATCTCCCAGCTTGACCACAACCTTCCTTAATCGGATTTGTTTCCCTTATTGTTTGCTTGTGTCCGTTTATTAAAAAAAATGTCAGTTTGATCTTTTACGGTGCTTTACCGTACTATTTTTACCAGCATTGTTTTTTCTTGCAAAGTAAAAAAAGCTTCCATATTTTATTTTAATTAATTAATGTAGCCGAAGTAATTATTTTTATAAATACATTTTACATAAAAGAGATTAAAATTAATTAAGATGTCAAATACATACAACACAGCGTGAAATAATAAAGGTGTACTAATATAGTACACATACCTAAATAATTATTATTTATGTTTATGATGTAGTGCAGCAAAGTCTTTTGAGTTTAAATCGATAAATTTCTTCTCAAAAGTTGTCTATGGCATATTAAAAGTTGCCCGGTGTATTTTTCTAGATTTTGAACGCTCCGCGGCTTAAAATGATGATAAAAAAACTTAACTGGCGGGAGACTGGAGCTCTGAATGATACTGGGCTACTTTTTCACTGCTCCGCACTTCCATCAGTAAGAGCTCCTTATGGAATCTAAGGGTTCAATTTATTCTAATCCTACTGGAAAACACGCCGATGCAGTAGGGTAACACAGCCTGGTTACTGTAGGGTTGATTAGCCCGACGAACTTTTTTTTATCAGATATGACACATACAAGAAAGAGTAACTTTTATAGTAATAAAACATGAAGTGTTATTTCTGAATTTGAACTGAATAATAGTGAAGGAAATTGAGAGGCTGTAATTACTGAATAATTAATCATTAAATAATGAATTATTCAATTTTTATTTATTGATTGAATTAATTATTTCATTATATATCAATTGATCAATTTGGAAGTTTAAGCGAAAATTAAAAAGCTGACCAACGGAGCAGGGGAAACCCATTCTTCGAAGTCGGGTGAAAAACTCACAAATTTTTTTCGAATCGATTATTTTTTCCATCTTGATTCCTTCCTGTGACGAAGCCGCTTTTCACTTGCGAGAAAAAATTCGACTGTTATGATTTCGTGGCGTATCTATGATACAAAGTCCACGATTATATTATAAGTGATTATTGACTACTTGTTAAAATGAATCAAATTCTCTGCACGTGTTGGAAAAGAATTAAAGGTTGCGCTGCTCGGCAGTAGTGCATTAATTTTGCGTCAGGTACGCTGTTGATAGTCACATTACTACTTAATATCATTTTACAGCTTGATTTCCAGTGGCTCAACCTAGTTCTAGAATATTTATAGCCTGGTGAACACATGACAGTGAGATTACACAATACAACTAGCTGATTTTTCAAAATAAACGTGGTATCTTTTGGTTGTTGTGATATGTTCGGGTGTTCTTGTGCTTGATTAACAGTGGTGAAAAGTATTTCAATCAATTAAGTGTGGTAGAAAATGCACTTTCCATAAATTTGTTGAAGATCTGCGAACGCCGCCTAGGATAAAATCCCAATTTATTTTCTTTGCATAATTTGACTCATGCCTGGCGTTGTTTATGGATATTCATCATCATGCATGAAGAAACTCATGCGGTTTTTTCATCCCCTTCCACGATCTGAACAAACACGTGAATTTGCCGTCGTAGATGTCTGATTCCAAATGAAGGAAAGTCCCGACAATCTACCGACAAGGCCCAGCCCAACTGGCCCACAGAGGTGGGCCCAGACCCATGAGGCCGTCTCTTCAACAAAATAATCTCCTGCAGGCCACCGCTGGGCCTCCTTTCAGCCGCCCTTAATTATCGACCTTCTGCCGCTAATTAGGCCATCCATCACCTTCATAAATCAAAACCTAACCTTCCCTTCGATTTTTTATTTTTTATACCTTACCATCTTGGCCTGACAGCGGATTTTTTATTCTTTATTTATTTATTTATTTATTTTTGCCGTTTAGTTTAACTAGTTTACCAAGGTAATACTAGTGACAGGGTTTGTTTCCATAAATGCTGAATGAATAAATAAAACCATACAGGCATTTTATGTATAATTTTAAATTTTTTTCAAGCAACATTAATTTGGCACACGTCCAATAACTAAAGACATAGTATTTTAGTGTTTATTATTTTTTGCGATGCATTTATCGACTTAAGGATGCTCGCCTGTTTTGGTCTGCTTACTAACTTTTCAGCAAACTCTTTTTGCTGTCACTTCTAATCTCTTGTTCACTTCATTCACTTGCGAACTGTCCAGTAAACCTTTTCCCCTAGCATTTTCCTTTTCATGTTAGCGTACCTTGTTAACTTATGAACTTTTCAGTCTTTTCCCCAGTGTTTCTATTCTCATTTTCACTTGCCCAAGTTCACCTACGAACTTTTTAGCAATCCTTTTCCCTATAATTCCTAAACTCTAGTTCGTATTCCTTTGTTGGCCTACGAACATTTCAGTCGTCCATATACGGATGTCGGACGCCAAATACTATAAAAGAACAGATGTACAAAGCACGAGTAAACTTTTAACATTGGCATTTCAGTTAAGGGCCAGTCTCCTGTAGTTCTCACCTTCCATTTTCTGCTCGACTTCATTCTAGATCACATCGATACAAGTATATTCAAAGTTTTATTGTATAATTGCACGTTTTCGGCTCGGCCTGAACTTCCATTTCATAAAATTTCGTAAAAATTTCAACCCTATAGGGCTTACGTAGCGTAGCTTCATGAACAAACATCAATATCTATTCTAGAAAAGAAGTTCATGGCGGCTGGCTTTTAAGTTCTACAAGTTCCGAAAGGTTTCATTAGTTAAATCTAGGTCAGTTTATGGAGAGTTTGTGAGGTTTCCTCGTAAGAAAAGCTTTAAAATTCGGTTCTTATGTAATTGAACTTTGTAGAGTTTTTGTATTAGTCAGGTGTTTGTAATTTTCAACAACTTGTGAAGGTATCCTTATAAGAAAAATCTTTAAATGTGGTGTTCTTAGGTGATAAAATTTTGTAAACATAGAATATTTCAAATCCAAATTTTTTGGACAAAATATTTTTCCGATGGAGAGTCTTACAATATGAATCTGGATAAGTTAGTAAAGAGTCTGTGGATAACAAACTAACTGTAGCTAATTATAAGTAAACAACTGTAACTAAAGCGTCGTAAAGTTAGTCAGAGCTTTCCCAAGGTGCCCCAATTAAGAGGACTGTAATTATTGTTAGTTTATGGTTAGCTTTATGCCTTTTATTTCAGTTTTATTGCGAATGAATAATATTATTTCTCAATTTTTTATTAATATTTGTAATACATCCCTTTCGATTGAATTAAATTTCACGAATTTCTTTTATTACTGAAACATTTTTATCGTCATTTTTAATTTCACTTTTATATGTAGATACGTATAATAAACTATCTCTTGTGGTTATTTTGATTGTTATGCTATGGCTTTCACTTCTAGCACTTCATCCTTTGTGTTACATACATATATTATTTCAAATTTGCCTCCAGATTTTTCTATTTATTATCTTGCATATTGTTTGTCTGCGCTGCTTAACTCTCTCTCTCCTCTAGTCTTATTTTCATATTCTTTTCTCTCACAAGAGGCAATGCCCACATCGTGCGTGAACTTCTGAGAGGAAAAGATAGGTCGCCAAAATACCTAGGTAATAGGATAGCAATGGCAACTCGGTTTAGTTACAATACATAGGTTATACAGTACATTTAGGCAAGATAATGCCTCGTAAGGTAGGCCATAGGTTTTTCATCGCCATATATCATATATTATAAGCTATCTAAGGTAACATAACATAAAACAGCCTAATAGCAAAATCAAAAGCTAAAATAGAAATTATATCTAAAAAAAAAACTTTTCAGAAACCTGCTACATTTTACCCAACGTCTTTACATTTATATATTTGACAGACTAAGGCAACGAAACAAGTCTTCGAAATGTTTAGGTAAAGTATCATGAACTATATAACTAAAGTAAAGTAAGGATGTTTCTACATAGGGTAGGGTAAGATAGGTCAATATGTACACAACATCTAGGCTGCGTAAGATAATTATTGTAGGTTAAATAAGATAACGATAGTAAGGTAGGTAAGGATAAGTCAAATAAGGTAAAGACATACAGAAGAATAGGTGAGGTAACGATAGCAGTGTAAGGTATGGATAGAAACCTAGACAAGGTATAACCAGGCGAGCTTGGTAATGCCAAATTAAACAGGATATGTCAGTACTTTTTACCGAGACCCACAAACTTACCAGCACCCCCAAGATGCCAGCTACCACTTCTCTCCCCCCCCCCTCGGTACGCAGCAGAGGCCTAAGCCACAGGCCTCAGTTCTCCGAAAGGTCGAATTTTTTCTTGAATTAAAATTGGTGTTTCTTTTGTGGTCTCCTGGGAAAGGAAAGAAATAGGCTGCTTCTGTACAACCTGTCGATATCAGCGGCTGAGCATTATCTCAATATATATTTTTAGTTCGAAAAAATTGTTCTACATGCTGAATGAAATAAATGTAAATTGAAACTGCTTCAGCTAGGTAACAAAAAGATGCTGAATCATTAGAGCTTAGAAATTAACTTGAATATATCCTTAGTTTATAAATTCAAATCGTCACTATTGCATGAAACGTATCAAAATACCGTAAGACAACAACCAATTCATTTCCGAGAAAAGTAGTACTGAGAGAAAAAGCCCTATGAGAAAATAGCAAAAATGATTACTATAACGGAGCTTCCGGCTTTTTTGCTCTTCTTTCTTTGCTCTGCTTTGAAAAACAATTTACCCGCTTCCTTCGCTGAGTAGCATAGCTTATAGCAGCCTAAAGCTTTACTGTGGCAAGGAAGTGAAATTCACTATCCAATATCCATGCTACCGCAAACTTTATTCGTCTTAAATGGATAAGTTTCCCCATTGGCATAGCGATGGCCTCTTGGGGGTTAAGCAAACCTGTTTCTCTTATGTAAAACTCATAAGGAGGACGGAGAGAGAGAGAGATATTAGCCACTTAAATAACCAGCCAATAAATGTTCTATGTTCAATACAGTACGATGGTGAATATATGATTACTTAACACTGTATTTTCATACCTTAATTAGCTTAATTATATAGCACTGTTTTTTGTTAATATTGACTAACTGAAATTTTTGAAATAGGTTTAATATCGGCACAACAGTGATCAATGGAAATTAGTAGCTTTCAAGGTTTTAAAATTAAATTACTGCCTTGCAAAAAAATACCTAACCTAACCTAACCTAACCTAACCTAACCTAACCTAACCTAACCTAACCTAACCTAACCTAACCTAACCTAACCTAACCTAACCTAACCTAACCTAACCTAACCTAACCTAACCTA
>LQNS02001155.1:10694736-10705520 GCA_001587735.2 Parhyale hawaiensis
TTTCGCCGCCATCAAGGCGGTGGTGGTATTATGTTGTGGGCTGGGATTATGAATGATAAACTTGTAGGTCCAACAATGGTCCGTGAAGGAGTTAAAATCAATTCCACTAATTATTGCGCCCTAATCGATGAATGTCTGGTTTCTTGGCTTGACGACCAGACGTTGGATCTTCGCAAAATCTGGTTTTCATGCAAGACCATACACCCTCGCATTCAGCCGGAGCTACAAAAGAATACCTGTCTTCTTTGGGGTTCAAAAACCAGAATTTGATGGTGTAGCCACCCAATTCACCAGATTTGAACCCAATTGAAAGCCTGTGGTCTATCATCAAGCACAAAATTTATACAGAGGGTAAGCAGTTTTTTCAAAAACAGATTTGTATGAGGCCATTCAAGTCGCTGCAAGATCCATCGATGGTACTACTATTAAGAAATTGACTCATTCCGTTAATGACCGCATTTTTGATATTATAGAACGTAATGGCCGTTACATTAATAAATGAGCTTATTGTTTCTCGTTTATTTTGCCTTGTATGCTGTTGCAATATGTTCCAAGTATTTTTAAAGTACTATTTAGTAACTAATAAATAAACTGATAGTTAATTTGTGTTTTATTCATCATATTTTGCTAATTTTGATACCTGAGACTAATATCGTGGTTCAGGAAATAGAGGGCGGATTTGATAAAAGTAAGTTTCTAAATGGTATCAAGCAAACAGTTTCTCAAATAATAGGATTATGAACATATTACGTAATAACTCTGCGATATACAATGGAAATATCAAGTTATATTAACAGGAAATAATAGTTTTACGGAAAAATCAAATTGGACTAATACCGTGGGTCGCACTGTAGTACTTCCTCAGTGCATCTTATAGGTAACATAATAAACATATATATATATGCTAAAACAAATAATATGCAGAAAAAAGAGCACCGAGTGCTGCGGCCGCTAGGTCCTAAAAAACGTCATTACACGCGCGTTCTTTTTCTTCTTCGTATGTCTGTCTGGTTCTGCCGTTATTTATACGCCCTGGATACACCATTCATGCGTGCCAACGACAATCGAAGTTTCATCAATGGCCTCAGCCAAACGTCAAATTACTGTGCAGGAAATGTATCTCGCATGTTAGAAAGTTCTATTTCGAGTCAGCTCTGGTTAGGTAATTATATCCTGTGTTAAATTATTATTATTACCCCCACTTCGCCTAACCTAACCCATCCTAACCTTACTCAAAAACAATAGAAACTCCCAAGCCAAATATCTCTAAAACTAAGCATTTTCGACAAAAACGTCATGTATTCATGGAAGAAATCTAAGAATGCCTTATTTCACCTGAATATGTCAACAAAAATACTGGACTTGAATTGGAGGTACGTGCCCACTTTGCTTCTTTCTATTTTCCTACTCTTACTGATGATGCTTTCTTCTGTTCTTCCTCTTCTTTCCTCATTTGCTGTTCCTATGTGCGTTGACTCGTGCATGGGTTCCACATTTCTCTTGACATTCTTTATGTCCCTTCTTCTTCCTCTCTTTGGATCACAGTCTACTCTGCGGGTAGGGAAACTTAAACTAGGAATATTATTAATAATAATCACCATGAGAGTAAAAACGTTTTAAAGATATAGTTCCATTTCAACAATAGGCCTCGTTTAGCGTGGGAATGTCAAAAAATAAATATATTTTAGGTTCCATTCAGTAGATTTCGGCGGATTTCGGTGTTTAGGATGACCGTTGCATTATTAGTAAGTGCACGGCCTTATGAGCTGAAAAGGAGGGCTATTATGGCTCAACATTAACATGCTCAAAATAGGAATTCTCATCCTGAAAATATGAATTTTCATCCAGAAGATTTGAATTTTCATTCTGAAGATTTGAATTTTCATTCTGAAGATTTGAATTTTCATCCTGAAAATTTGAATTTTCATTCTGAAGATTTGAATTTTTCTCTTAAAGATATAAATTTTCATTCTAAACATTTGAAATTTCATCATGAAAATATGAATGTTCATTCTGGCGAGAAGAATTTTTATTCTGAAGAATCGAATTTTCATCCTGAAGATTTCATTTTAATCCTGAAGTTTTCATTTTTTTCCGGAAATTTACGTTTTCATCCTGAATATTTGAATTTTCATTCCGAACATTTGAATTTTTGGCCTGCAAACTTGAATTTTCAGCTTGCAGATTTAATTTTTCACTCTAAAGATTCTCTAATTTTGTAGGGCAGATCAAATTCGTAAAAAAATAGAGAAAGGCTAAAAAAAGGAGCTCAGAAAGCTCCTTAAATAATTAGCGAATTGATGTTTTTTTGCATTTTCCAAAACGCTCAGTTGAGTAACTAGAGATCTTACGAACACACACAGCCCACAGCTTACAACAAATGCCTGTCAGGTACTGAGCTCTCAGACCCGAATGTCGCAGCCACTCTACACACTCGCATGCACAACATGACGCGAGGATGTGCAGCTCGCACGAGGTTTCGTTTATGCATTTAAACTCGATATCATAGATACGGTAGCATGAACGACGAGCGAGCTGCTCATCCTCGCTTCAAGTTGTACGTGTGATTGCATAGTGTGATCCCTGTGTGGTAGACATTATGGTAGAAATTATAAGCAGAGCGAGAACACACGCACCACAATGTTGCCCATACAGCCACAGCTAGGTTTCGCATTACTAGCGAATTAATCCTAATCGGAAATTTGGAAGCGTTTATCGACTGCTGATGGGAAAGTAGTGGAAGGAATCCGATAACATCGGATAGTTGCCTGTAAATTTCCGATTGGGAAATCGCTCTTCGATAAATGTTCAACGAATTCGGTTAGCAAGAGTGCTGTTTTTTTTTTTTTGAGGGGTGGAGGAATGCATGTTTACACTATAGCGCATCTACATATCACTAATACATAGCCAGCAATATATCTTACATTTATCTGTGTGCGTGTGTGTATCCCATTATACCTATAGCACTACACAGTGTGTTGATTTTTTACGCTCTCTGTTCTCATGTGAAGCATTTTGTAGGAGAAATTCATAGACTCAATGTTACCATGTCGATTTTGAAATTTCAGTTCTAAAGTTGTCTGAATTTATACTTAATGATGGTAGAATGGATTTTAATTTTTCCATAAAAATATTTTTTCTTTTGAGTTCATTATTCGTAACAGAGGAAATCAAGTAACCGAAAGCGAGCGTAATTTTTCTCAGTAGAATTGAGATGAAAAGTAAAGGCAGTTAGGGTGTCTTTCAAGTACTTATTATTTGTCGTCATATAACCACGGTATGAGCTGCGTGGGAGAACTTAATTAGCTACCAATGAAGCGAATAAGAGATAGAATATCGTACTATATATCTATAATAAAACATTATTTTCTTAATTGCGCGTTTTCTTGCTTGCTTCCTTCTCCTTTCCGATGTGAAGGATCAGATAAAAAAATCATCTACTGACAAGCCAGAGAGCCTTTGCCCTACCAACTTCTTGACGTCGAAGAACTGAATATTACTGAAGTACCTTCACGTGGCAGCGTAGATACAATATTGTACTTCCACATCGAATTTGTGTATGTTGAGTTTATTATAGGCAAACTGAGAAGATCAACGAAGGAAACGGGAAAAATATTCTTGAGACTAAAATCATAAAAAGCGAAAGAAACGGGATTTCTTTGCCACATTTTTTTCTGCCGTCATTTGATGACGGCGCGGGCCACTGGTTTCCAAAAAAACAAAAAAAAACAGGTAGGTTGTCTCTCCCGTACCTGTTTTACACTTAGAACGGAAATAATAGCTTAAGCACAAAACTATCCATATCTTATTTTTGCGCGATAAAACTTTCTTGAAACTTGCAGGGAAATATCGCGACATCTTATGGCAACACTGCTGAGTTTGCTTACATTTTGCTGTCTCTCCTGATTGAAATCTCTTTGAATTTTTTTCTTTTTGAGGTGAACAACAATAATAGCTGCTTGCATAGTCTGCTAAAATGGAATGAGGAAAAGCTCTAACTAACAAGGAGAAATAAATTATCATAAAAGAAACTGCTAAAGGCACATATCTTGATGTTATTGGCCGGAAAATAGTACGCCCTGTTGACACAGTGACAAGATTCTTGAAGGACCCTTCACCATGGAAAATATAATCAGATGCTGGGCATTCAAAGATTGTTTCTGATGGAGCAGCGAGAAATGTGGTTTGTCAGCTACGTAAAAGGCCCGGCCAAACAAGTAAATCAATTTTTACGGCTGCTAGCTTTCTGAAGTGCCTAAAACCACAAGAAATGACATCCTTCGTTTTATCACTTCTGTCAAATCCCCTCTGAAATTGCTTCTTTTGACCCCAAGACATAAAACTTTAAGGATGGAATGGGCAGCGAAATACAGGAAGATCAACACAAATCGTGTTCTTTTCATCGACGAAACCCGGGCAACCCTTGATGGAGCACATGGGTAGAGTAAGGGTTGGGTGCCACCTGGAGGTGAGTGTCATTAACACGTAGAATGTCAACAACAGGGAGGTGGTGTCATGATATGGGCTGGTATCTAGGGGATCGATTTGTAGGTCCGGTTAGACTATCTGATGGCGAGAAAATTGTATCTGCATCATATTGTGACATGCTAAAGGACGCCTTGGTCCCATAGTTGGATGACATACCCCTTTCGTTGCTTCGAAACTTGATTTTCATGCATGATAATACGCCTTCTCAATCTGCACGTACTACAACAGCATTTCAGGACTCAATGGGGTTCCATGGAGAGAAACTGAGGGTTTGGCCACTGTGCTCACCTGATCTTAGCCCAATTGAAAACTTCTGGGCCCTTCTGAAAAGTGAAATTTACGCAGATGGAAGGTAGTACAATTCAAAATCTGTTTTGTGGGATACTGTTGCTGCAGCAGCAAGGGTAGTTCCACCTTCTGCAATAAAGAAACTGACTGCGTGGATTCAACGATTATAAAAGTTATTAAACATCATGGGGAAATGTTGGCAAATAAGACTTTTTTCAGTCATTGTAAACTTTTGATCAATGATTTCTTGTTTAGTACATATTTTTCTCATTTGTGTTGTTCATTTTTGCTTCTTCGGTGATATAAAACTATGAATATTTTGTTTTATAGTCAAAAAGCTATATCAGCCGCTCAGTAAAATTGGAAAATTGACAAAAAAAAAAAAAAATTCTAGAACCAGCACGATGTGTCTTTTGAAAATTTGTAAACACGTCCTATAAGCATCATAAGTTTAACTTTCTGTGAAATTTTCACTGAAATTTATGCCAAATAGTCGAGATGTGATCAATTCTGAAATAAAGCTATTATTTCCGTTCTAAGTGTATGTTCAACAAGAAGAGGACGTAAAGCGCTTCCCATGAAATAATTTCAACATCTAGCGAAATTTTTGACAAAACGGGCGTATGGTACATAGCTGTGCTCAAGTCCTTTAATGTATACCTCCGCCAAGGAGGTTCTGTTTTTGTCGAGTTTGTCTGTCTCTTTGTCTATCACCAAGCTAACTCAAAGAGTACAGACGGATCTTTACGAAATTTCTAGGGATTTTTATGCATGTTAGGAGTAACAGATGATTAACTTTTGGTGGAGATCCGTTCAACCGTTTCTTTGTTTGTTTGGCTGCCTCTTTTTTCTTGGTAACGTGTCTAAAAACGCTATGGACAGATTTTCATGAAATTTGCACTAATTGTTAGAAATATTACGAAGAGTAACTGAGCAAATTTTTCTAGTGATTGGTTTGTCTATTTGTTTGTCTCTATATTTGATCGTAGGTTTGTCGGCAATATAACACAAAAAAAAAAGTTATGAATAGTTCTGCATGAACTTTGAAGCAGTGGTTAAAAATGTAAAAAGACACTAACGACCAAATTTTGGTGATGATTGGGACGTTCGTTTGTGTGTTTGACTATATGTGCTTGTCAGGATGTAACTCATGCAGGAAGTTACAGAAGAATGTCAAAGAAAATTTCAGAAATTGTTATTAACGTCGAGAGGTACAATTGATCAAATTCAGTGATGATAAAAAACAGAAATCGTGGTTTCAGGACCAAGTTGATATGACTCGTTAACGCTGCATTGCTTGCCTGAGGTATCCGTTTTCAGAGTGTTCTAGTTTTATTACACAGCATTGCACAAGTTGCTTCGAATTTTTATTATATATCTTTTTAACGTTTCTATCATATTTTATAATTAGTGTTATCTAAGTTCCTTCAAACTATTTAATTATATAACTTTTCATATGTTCCTGCAATATTTTATTATTAGAGTTATATAAGTTCCTCCTACATTTTATCATACGATGGTCGTTCCAAAAGTAATGCCTACTATTTTTTTTATTCCGCCGGAAGGCATCCGAAGGGTTACGGATTGCATTGTTGTGATGACTAAACTTATGCACTTATGACTTGGAAGTTTCATCCGTGTCAGTCCGGACGTGCGTCAGAAGCAGTGATGCGTTATTGAATTCGTCTATGCACAAAAAATGTACCGATCAACATTCACCGGCGCTTGGTGATCGTTTACAAAGCCGATGCAGTTGATATCGGCACAGTTAGGAGAAAGGTTTGTCGATTTCAGAGTGGCGACAGAGATGTGAGGGACAAAGTAAGCTCCGGACATCCATCCACAGCCACCATTCAGGAAAATACAAAGTGCGCCTGGATCAACTTATTCTCACCGATCGGCGATAATATGAATGAAATACGTGTAGAGTTGGATGTGGATGTCAGCGCATTGGAAACGATGCAGTCATCCCTATAGGATACAGCAAGGTCTGAGCTAGGTGGGTTCAAAGAATGCTCACGCAAGATCAAAAGGACCACGATGGAATGTCTGTCATGACTTGTTGGATCGGTATGAAGCTGGAGATGACGGATTCTTGGACCGCATCATCGCTGGTGACGAGACGTGGTGTCATCACTACGAGCCGGAATCCAAACAGTAGTCAATGGAATCGCATCACTCACTCCCCAGCAAAGAAGAAGTCCAAGATGCAGACATTTAGAAGCAAAGTGATGTGCACCGTCTATTGGGACAGGAAAGGCGCTATCCTCTTGAATTTCTTGGAACCAAGGGCAACTGTCAACTCTGACCGTTTAGTGGAAACGTTGACCAACCTGAAGGCCAGAGAAATGCGAAACACTCCATTTGCAACACGACAACGCCAGACCAGTCACAAGTTTGAAGACCACGGCCTGTATGGCGAAGTTCGACTGGACGGTGTTGTCTCACCCTCCGTATTATCCCGATCTGGCACTGTCAGACTTTCACTCGTTGGAGCTTCTGAAGGACGCACTATGTATGCAGCATTTACCCGACAACAACGCCGGCCGTGAAAAAATACACCGCCTCGGCAGGCCCTGACTTTTATGACCGAGGCCTCAAGGCTCTCGTTCATCGCTGGCAAAAGTGCATTGAGAATTGTAATGCCTACATAGGCAAATAACTTCTGGAGCACAAAAGTTCTCTCGTTTTAATGCTGCCACTTCCGTCTTCAACTTTTCAGTAAAAAAAAATGGGAGGCATTACTTTTGGAACGACCCTTATATAGCAGTACGAAATTTTCTCCTTTTTTTATATTAGTGTCATAAATGTTTATTAATATTTTGAACGGAAGATCAAAGGTGGAAAGTGCAATGTATTCTGAGCAACGTCATCCTAGCTGCAAGCATGAGCAGTGAAGAAGTGAAGATGCACAGTATTAGCTTTTTTTGGATGGCTGGGTTATAACTGGATAAATGTGAGCATCAGATGAGTGCACTTTTTTTTAGAAATTTCGAGGCAGAGGAAGCAAAATCAGGATGATTTTCTTGCACTACTGATTCCTATTTAGGGAAATTTATGCAAATACCTATATAAACCTACAAATCAATAGATAAATATGTGATAACCTGGTCTTAGAAACATCCCTTTGTATGGCATTGCTTTAGTTACCTCACTGAACAAAGCTGGTCTGAATCTATGAAGTTTTCAGCCTCACTCGGTCATGCATCACACCTGTAAATTACCCAGTTCTGAGATCAAGGCCTATAAATTCTGCAGCTAGAGTAAAAAAATCATCTTTACCCTTTAATAAACACATACATCAATCTGTGAACTTTTCATCGCCCTTTGGTGCACATACCGCCAGCGCACACTTAATACTAACCTATGAACTTTTCAGCACAAACATAGCTTTACTCCGCATTTTTCTGCAAATATATGTATAATATGTATATATATACCACCAGCATGCAAACGGCACCCTCTTACGAACTTTTCAGCCGCCGCCAATACATATACCACCAGCACGTTCGCGGCACCAACCTAATTACCATTCCAGTGTCCACAAATACCACATAATTAGCATAGTAACGCACACGCGTACACCAGTCAGTGTGCATAGTAATGAAGTAATTTAGTGCATTTTTCCAGTAGCGAAACTGCTGTGCAAATTCCAGTTCTCAGTTGCACAGTAATGGTAGGCTTTGGGTTCCAAGTGGTGGCTGCTTGCTTGGGTGGTCAGTGGGTTTCCTGGTTTCTGCCATTTTTCTTTTACTTCTCATTTTACAATTGTCTCTTTTTTTCTGTAGTGCTCATATAAATGAAGGCTGTTTGCTTGGGTGGTCAACAGTTCAGTAGTTTTCATGAATGTTTGTTTTTTTTTTCTACCATTTCCAGTTTTGCAATTTTATCCCTTTCTACAGTGTGCAAATATGTGCAGGTTGCTTGTATGGGTCGTCGGCAGGGTTCTTGGATTTTGCCAGTTTTCTTTTAGTTTCAATTTGACCATGTTTCTTAGCTCTTTGTTTTTCCTTTGTTGTTTTGTTATTTGCTTGTGTTTTTTTTTCGTTTTGCTCCTACATCATAAAAATTCTAGCTCTTTAATATTTTATTGCATTTTTTTTAAATTTTACCGCTTCCCTCCTTACAAGCCTACAGCGTCTCTTTCCTTTTCGGTATACCCACTTCGCTACTATGATTAATACACCAGTTATTCCTTTCCTACCGAGTGCATGGTGACTCATTTATTTATTGTTCTCAAATTTGCCGTTTATTTATACAGGCACCTAAATTAGTAACACATTAACCCCTAATGTGCGTCATGTTCCGTTCGAGAACGGGCTAAAGCGGGAAATGTTTAAAGGCTAAACTTCATCTAAGATAAGTTTGCATAAATTGAAACGGGTCTAATGCTGCAAAGCATCTGTTTCTATTGTATGTTGCCCATTATAGCACTATAAGTAATGTATGTACGTGGATAGAGGGACACACCATTTGTCTTATTATCTCTGGCCGAGGAAGTCATGTTTTCGTCGAGTATGTCTGTCTGCTGTCACCAGGATAACTCAAATAGTTATGAACAGATTTCAACGAAATATACAGGATTTGTTAAGTATATTAGGAGGACCAGATGATTAACTTTTGGTGAAGATCCGTTCTTCTGCTTGTTTGTCTGCCTCATTTTTCTTAGCGACATAGCTCAAAAAGCTATGTACGGAGTTTTATGAAATTTAAAAAAGTTGTTAGGTATATAAAGAAAAATATTTTTTGCAATGATCTGCCAGTTCGTTTGTTTGTCGCTGTTTTAAATTTTGTTCTTGCTAGCACAATAATTCAAAAAGTTATCAATGGATTTTTATGAAATTTGTAGGAGTTGTTAGTAATATTACAAGACATAAATGATTAAATTTTAGTGATGATCGGTTGGTCTGTTTGTGAGCTTGACTAATGTATGTCAGCATGTTTATTACCAGCATAACTCAAAAAGTTATGAATGGATCTTCCAAAAAATTACTGAAGCTGTTAATACTAATAAAAACCACAAATGATTAGATTTGGCGTGGGAACAAAGAAAATAATGGCTTCAGAACCAATTTGAATATTTTGTTACCGTTGCCTTGCTTGGCGGAGGTATGCGCTTTCAGAGGGCTCTCGCTTCTTTTGTCAAGGAGTTTAGTTTTGCCAGAGGCTGTCTGTCACCAAGATAACTCAATAAGTTATGGACGGACCTTCAAAAACTAAAGAGTGATTATTAGGTACGTCACGAGGAACCGACGATAAACTTTAGGTGAAGCTAGATCCGTCCAACCGTTTGTATACCTGTTTTTTCGTGTTAGAATAGATTTAAAAGTTATGAATGGATCTTGATGAAATTTGCATAAGATGTTAAAAATGTTATGGAGAGCGAGTGATCAAATTCTTGTTATGATCTGTAGCTACATTTGTCCGTTTGGCTATATGTATAACTGTTTGTCAGCAATATAACCCAAATAGTTATGAACGGATCTTTACGAAATCTGCAGGAACCATTATAGGAACTTAAGAAACATAAAATTAATTACCCAGTATTAGTGATGATCAAAAAGAAATCCTGATTCCCGGAGCAATTTGAACTTTTAGTTAACAATGCATTTTTTGGAGGAGGTATGCGTTCTCAGAGTGTATCTCTAGTTCGGATGGTGTCCCATTTGAAGACTAGGATAATACAAACAGTGTATGTACAATGGATATAATTGGGTGCAAAATATGTATGTGTGTGAATAGAAACAGGTCTGGTGTCCCATAGTATCTCTTTCAATTCTATGTAGTCCATAATTATCACAACAATTATCACCCACTAAGGAAGCGAAAAGCAGTTTTCGTTGAAAATTTAAATTTATTTCTTTATTTGTTTGTCTGTCCACCCAAAAAGAGGGAGAAGGAGTTGAGCAATGTTCATAATGTTTTGCAGGAAGTGAGGTGGGTTGACGTAGGTGTAAAAAATGCCAAAACTCATGAGTTAACTTACTATCAAAAATGACGCCGTTGAA
>LQNS02001155.1:10713469-10723660 GCA_001587735.2 Parhyale hawaiensis
CAAAACTGCAGCCCCAGTGTTCCCTACCTCCCTCTTACTGCAGCCCTACTGTCCTCTTAACCCCTCTTACAACACTGTAGCCCCAAGGTCCCCTTAACCCCTCTTACAACACTGTAGCCCCACTGTTTCCTACCTCTCTCTTACTGCAGCCCCACTGTCCCCTTAACCCCTCTTACAACACTGCAGCCAAACTGTCCCTTTCACCCCTCTTAAAACACTGCAGCTCTACTGTTTCCTAACCCCTCTTGCTGCAGCCCCACAGTCTCCTAAACCCCTCTTACAACACTGTAGCCCCAAGGTCCCCTTAACCCCTCTTACAACACTGTAGCCACAAGGTCCCCTTAACCCCTCTTACAACACTATAGCCCCACTGTTCTCCATCCCACTCTCACAAAACTGCAGCCCCAGTGTTCCCTACCTCCCTCTTACTGCAGCCCTACTGTCCTCTTAACCCCTCTTACAACACTGTAGCCCCAAGGTCCCCTTAACCCCTCTTACAACACTGCAGCCCCACTGTTCCCTACCTCCCTCTTACTGCAGCCCTACTGTCCCCTTAACCCCTCTTACAACACTGCAGGTCTACCCTGCCCCTAACCCCCTCTTACGATGCTGCTGCCCCGCCGTCCCCCTAACCCCCAAAACCTGCTCGCGACAGCTGCACACCGCGTATCTGAACAAGCTTGGGTAGCACGTGTTCAGCCTCCTCACAACCCCCCTTACGCCCCTCAGTCGTTACTACCGACGAAAACCCCAGGCCCTCCTCCTTTAATAGGTACTCCACCCTACAATAGGACCCCTAACCTCTACATATATCGAAACCTCTTTGTTCTAATTGTCCCTTGGACTCCATATTCTCCCTATGGATGCCCCTTTGCTCTAATAGCTTCCAATGGACACATTTCTCTATGAGTGCCCCACTGGCACCTTATCTTCCCCTTTTCTTTTATTTGTCCTAATGGGAGTAATACCTCCTAAGGGACCCCTTCGTTCAAATGATCTCATATGGACACCATATTTCCCACCAGGGACCCTTCATTTCAATGGTCATGACCCCTATATTCCCCATGGGTGCCCTTCTCTAAAGTTAAGCTATAATTTTCTGCCGTAATTTTTGGTAGTGCGAGAAGAAGGATGGTAATGCTTTATCAAATTGGATTTAGCTCTGTACGTTCACCTCTTTTGACGTTTTAATTCAATGATAGCAGAGGTGGGCGGTGTGCGGCCTCTTGCCGCTCAGCCACAAAGACCAGTCTTGCCTGGGCTCGTAACTCGAAAACCTCACGAGTCCTTGAGCTCGTATGTCAAAGCATCGCTGTACTTCTTCTATTTTAAATCGATATTTAAGTATTTCAATTGCGTAATATACTTTACTTATGCAATGCAGATTCTTCACAAACTTCTCCTTTTCGAACTTTCCGCTCACCCCTCCTCTCCTTTTCCCCTCCCCCACTGCCTAAAATGTTGCCATCTCGCGAGTTTTGATTTAATTACACAACTTCAGAGAGCTTTGTAGGACACGTCTTAGGCGGGGGTTTGAGGGGTTGTCCGCGCTTACTGAGGGTGGAAAGGGAATATGGTGCATAATATACGGGTGAAAGGGGAATTATGGTGCATGTTAGAGGAGACAGAGGCGGAATACGGTGCACACTAGATTGGAAAAAGGGAGAATATGGTGTATACTTAATGGATGAAAGGATGTGGTGCGTACCAGATAGGTGAAAGGGATGTGGTACATAGTAGAGAAGTGCCAAGGAGATTTGGTGCATACCAAACTGTGCAAACAGCTTTAGTGCAGGTCAAGATTTTGTTAATTTCTGAAGCACATAAGAGAACGTGGTGCCCTAAAAACACAACTTCCAAAGCTGGACTACCGACTGAAATTCGGTATTTCGGTAGTACCAGCGGTAGTTTCATCTACAGAATTACCTAATCTGAATCTTCTACTGAATCTTCTACCAATACCAAATGGATATACCGAATGACTTTCTTCGTTAGATTTGAATTTCCCGCGCCCATAAAAGAAGCTTCTTAGACTTCTATGACCCACCGCCCGTCTTGGAAGACATTAGGAAAATTCCATTGATTTTCGTTCAGTCGAGCTTTTCCACGCTGCATTGCCCTTCACTGAAGAGAACAGACGTTGCGCTGTGAGAACTGGGCGTAGTGTGTCATAATGTTTCGCTCACTCAACCGTCGCGTACTTCCGAGCTTAGTGGAGCGTGAACTTCCAGTGGATGATGTAGTTAAAGGCTTGAAATAGGTTTTCTATGGGCTCTAAAATGTATTAAATATCTTTTAGAGGTGTTTTGATAGATAGATAAGTTTATTACACACAGACACATTTGATACATTACAAGTATTTGGTAAAATAGTAATACACTGTAGAAAAATGCATTTGCGTAGCCACTGAAAGATTAACAAACTTTTTGGGCAACGCTAAGCAAAAACTAATACAATTGCATGACGTATTCCTTAAAAGTTTATTGAGAAGCATAGCAATTTGAAATACTGTAGCGCGTTTCTCAACGTCAACACGCACAATTGGGAGATTGATAATAGAACGTCTCATTTTCTAATTTTGTTGGGGAATAAGGAGACTGAAATACTTATACATATGCATCAGGAGTATTTTGAAATCTACATGCCCGGTGGGCATGTTTCCTCTGTTTTATAAGCAGCTTGCTGGCGCTCTTGCCCCTAAGCTAGCAGTGATCATCCGGCACCTGACACGGTTAGTAAATTTTCCCCGTTGTTGGTGTACTGCGAATATTACTTCCATTCCCAATGGTTCAGGGTCGACCCATGTCACCAACTACCGGCCCATTCGCATTCTGCTGACGCCCATTTTGTCGAAAGTGTTCGAGAAATTGGTCGCTTGTAAGCTTGGTCGTTTTGCTGAGTTATCGGTTGGCTGCCTTCTGGTCAGTTTGTGTACAGAACCAGCTTGGGTTGTTGTGACGCCTTGTTGTCGATGCCACACCATTTACAGTCCGCGCTGGATTGTCGGTCTGAGGCACGCTTTGTACAGTTGGACTTTAGCATGGTGTTTGACAGGGTCAGCCACAGAGGTCTATTTACAAGCTTGAGTCGTTTGGTGTGGGTGGTAGGGTTCTGTCAATCATTCGTGATTTTGTTTTTGAGCGAACGCAGAATGTGTCTATTGACGGCGTTTTCAGTGCCTCAGTCGCGGTGAAGTCTGGCGTGGCCCGCTGTTGTTTGTTCTGTATACTAGTGACATGTTCTCTTCGCTGGAAAACACGATGATCAACAATGCCGACGATTCCACTTCGATAGCAGTGATAGGTACCTGCTCCCCGCATGCGTAATGCTATCGTCCAGTCTCTGAATAGGGATTTGTCACGCGTTAGTGCATGGTGCTCGGCCTGGAGTATGAAATTGAATGCCAGTAAGACCAAGTCGCTGATTATCAGTAGGTCTAATACACTTGTGCCGCAGCTCCACATCTGGATATAGACGACACTTTGCTTCAGGAGTCTTCCTCCTTGGAGATTCTTGGTGTTGTTTTTGATGAGAAGCATACTTTTGACCCGCACATTTGGCGACTGGTGCCACTTGGTTCCAGTAAGATTGGGCTCCTATGTAAAGTGAATTCTGTGTTTGGTGACGGTGAGGTAGTCCGCAGATGCTTTTATGCTTTGTTGCTGCCTGTGTTGGAGTATTACTCACCAGTCTGGGCTTTAACTGCTGACAGTCACTTACATCTGTGGGACCGCCTTGTTAGTTCGGCCAGCAGGCTGTGCACAGATAATGATCTGATGAACCAGTCCCACAGGAGTCCGGTGGCTGCACTCTGTATGTTTTATAAGGGGTACAACAATGTGAGGCATTTGTTGTATTTTTCTGTCCCCGCTCTCAGAGTCTCTAGGAGAATTACACGTGCTGCGGTCGGTGCCCACTCTTTCACGTTGGAGAATGTTAGGCGCCGAACAAATCAATTAGGTCGGTGCTTTGTACCTTGGTCTGTTAGGGTTTGGAACTCATTGCTGGCATCAGCTTTTAGTATTGTTGGCCTGCAGGCGTTTAAGTCAGCTGTAAATGGTGTCTTGTTGGATTTCCTTTAGCAGCGTTTTGGGCTTCCCTGTGTAGCAAAGTGCTTCATTTGGGTTATGCATCCTGTCCGTGGGGGCCCGGGCTGCGCTATCGTCTCTCACGACGCGGCGTGTGCGCGTGAGCGGCGTCCAAGTTGGTGCGCCGTGCTGCTCGCTGTTTCGCTGATTAAATTGGGTTAAGTTAGGTCAGGTTAGGTAACGTTTGGTAATGATAGATAACGTTAGGTGAGGTTAGATTGGGTTAGGTAAGGTTAGGTAAGGAGGTTAGGTTAGGTAAGAGTAGGTTAGGCTAGGTTAGGTTTGTCTAGGTAGTGTTTATTTTAGTGGTGGCGCGCGCAGGAAAGCTTACGTGAACGCAAAATCGTCGTGAGAGACGATAGTGTGCCCGGGCGCCAAGTTTTAATAATAATACCGAACCGAATGACCCGTTTTCATCTACCGAATACCGATACCGGCGGTATAAAAAAATACCGAATCCCAGCTCTGACTACTATAAGTAGATACGTAAACTAATCAGCTTTTGATTGAAGTAATTTTGAACTCATGCAATATATTGGAAGTTATAAGTTGTTCTGTATATAGAACCCACCTTAACTGTCAGTCACATCTTTTCAGGCCGCTGAAAATGTATATTTAGGGTAAGACAACAGTGTTTCAACATTATAATAGTATTTCATTGGAACAGCGAACCCCTCAGCTACAACATAAAGCACATAATGAATTCAACAGTACCCTAAGTTATTGGTTGAAATATTAACTTCCAGTTGCTGAAATTGCGTTGAACAGTCTCTTGTGTACTGAGGAAGTCAGTCAATGAACTTGAGATGATATGCTACCAACAAAAACCGTAATTTTCAGCCAGAGGTTGTCTTTCGGGTAAATTGCACTCCTGTTTCATAACATTGCAATTCTCCTTCATAATCTCCTCTCCCCGCCGTGTCAAAGTTGACCAGAGCTGTTCAATGGGAGGTTAGGTGAGCAAGGCCGCCAAATCATAAGACGCAGTTCGTAACCTTGACTAAATGGAGTGGAACAAAAGTTGTCGTCTATGCAAATTATTTAACTACGACATGATATTGGTAGAGTAGCGTAATGTACAACCCATACCATGACACTATGAACCGTAGTTAAACCAAGTATAACAAATGGGAGAGGAGACGGTTTATCTTATTTCTAGATCTATCCTTTAGACAACTACGTTTTTAAAGAGATTAATTAATAGCAGTTAACTAAGGAATGAGTTTGTGTGATTCGTGATGGTAATGGTTTTTTCGAACCTGGTTCGGTATTGGTCCATGAATGCATTTTCGGCTTATAACCACGGCAGCAGCAGGCCGTCAGTGCTTGACTTGTGTTCTAACGGAGCCGAGATCGAGCGACAAGGCAACCGAGCGGTCTTTGTGGCACCCGGCGTGCTTAGTCGACACAGTTACTTGGGATGCACTGCTACGTGGAGGCACTTACCTTCCCAGAAATGACAGGGTAGGGGAGGCGCGGGTCGTTGAACCTTCCACTGGGGCGCCATAGTTCTGAACAACCTGTGAACGACTGCAGCTGTACTCACTCCTCTGGGGCAAGTTGGCCTATATATGCCGCGCGAACCAGTACGTGTGGGTCTCCTAGAGGAGGGTGGAGTCAAAGCTGACTTTACCTTTTACTTTATGATGATTGTAGCATATTTTTGTGTGTATGTACGTGTGCGTTGATGTATCTATCTATATCTATTTGCATGTTTAATTGCTTTTACGCATGATTTTCTCCTATATTAGCTACACATACTGGCACAATGTCAAGATTAGGTCACTAAACTTAGAGTACGTGAATCGAACGATGCCTGTTATTTTAATACAAATTTTCGTTTTTCAGTTCAAGTTAGCTGAAATTAGTTCCTATAACTTCAGTTTGTTTCTTTTCTTACTGTCGAAATGGGCATCCTTTTGTATTCCATTCTTTTCTGTAGCTTTTGATATTGCGGGCCTTGCAATTCGAGTGATAATCCTGTATTTTTACTGTATGATACTTGAACGCTCCACATAGTTCAAATTTTCGTCATTTACTCTATAATTGATATAGCTGCACTTCTTAACGCGGATACTGCCGGCTTCTGATATATGTATGTTGCGAATTCGATGGAGTGAGGGTCACTCCTACGGGCCCCACAAAATAAAACTCAAATGTAGCTGCGTATAACATTAGAATAAATCAATACATTTTAGTACCTACTGTTTGTTGCACTACGTGCGGAACAGTAAGTGTTTCTTATCAGTGTAGCGAGTAGCATTGGAACTGAGTGTCATTCCGTTGCTTAATTTATTGTATGAAATGGAAAATAGCAGCAAAGTGTGTCGCAGCTGACGATTCTAATAAGGCTAACAATGTTGAAAAAACAAGGGTAAAGGTATTGTTACGAGTCATAATTAGAGTTATAAGATTAAGAATTCACTTTAATGACATTAATGACAAATATGTACAGATCTACATATTGGACGTGGTGGTGCTCTGCTTCAATGCATTTTTCGCGTCTTACTATCATCGATTTCAAGGCTTTTTCACTTACATCAGAATTCTTTTTAAGACTTCTATTTTAAATACAATTCGATTCCACAAGTCGTCCAGATAGTGAGGTGGTGATGAAAAACTTTTATTTTTTAAAGAACCCTGCAGAAAAAAAAATCACTGCGTGTAAGATGAGGGCTGTTAGAAAAGCCATTCAAGATTATCACGAAGTAAAGATTTCCGGGTCCAAAATTTTCTCGCCAAGAATTTTTAATGATGAGGGTCCTGGGAGCGGGAGCACTATCTTGTGTTCTACAATCCAGTTAAAGCAATTCCTTTCATAAATCTGAAACCGAGGAACGGCTTCCCTACTCAAAAACTTAAAAAATTGCCGTCATCGCCTACAGCTCCCTCATGAAAAATTTGCCAATATCCAAACCCATTTCGTACAAACTGACCCAAAGCGAAAATGTTTCTCTGCATTTATCGATTACGTATACGTTCGTTTCAGGAGGAGGATCCCTAGGTTTATTTTGCCTCGGAATCTGTCTATTGATTACACCATGCAAGCAAGATACAGTCTCAGCTCCCGCCACTAACCATTTAACAAACCATTTTGGTGATCAAATCTCAAGTGGTGGTGGAAACTGGCAGCGAAGCTGTGATGGACATTCAATTTCGTGATGAGGCTGATGGTTGAATTTTCTGACATCCTGACTACGCCTGAAGTGGGGCAATCACTCGTTCTTTTGTTCAGTGGCAGTCTGTTAGAGTGCTGAACTCGAATGTGCTATGCACTAGTACCAAGGATCGCCTCTCCGCCAGACATGAGAATTCTTGCGGTTTTTCTTTTGCTTACGGAGTTAGTGACTCACAGGCTATTACGGGGTACTGACCCTATCCAATAATGAGAATGGTCGGAAGGCCGCGGTTGTCCATTGGGCTTTCAGTTTCTGGCGACATAACTCTGAAGATCTGTGGTCGACTGCTGCCTTGCACTACTCTTGGGTCGGTGGGCATCTGTCTCTAATACAAACAAGTGCATGTGAATTGTCCAGAAAAGAAAAGTAAGTGGTGTGCGGTCCTGTTGACTTTGCTTATATCCCTGCAGAATTGTTTACAACCGTAACGCAGATGATGATGCAACTTATTGTCATCATGTCGATATAACTGGCTCGAACTAGCACTAGTGGTCCATGTCACCTTGATATGACAGCAGACGTAATTACTTCAATGACTCATTCATTTTCTTGGCTTTGGATCATGGCCCTGCTTGAGAAAAATGTCGTTTCATTTTCCTTCGCTATTAATTCAATTCGCTCATCAGGAGTTCAGAGAACATAACGCTTTGCTGTGTGGGAAAAGTGCAATTTAATATTTACGTTGAATGTTCATGCTAAAAAGTTCTTCGAATATCTTAATTACTTAAATCTGTATTTCGTTGAGCAACTACAAATTTTCGTATATAACACTCATAGGGGGACGAAGAACCAAACAACATGTCAACTGTGTATTAATGTGTAGTGTGATAATGTATCCTATATTTACTCTGACCATGAGATCGAACTCACATCGGCTCACGCACTCGAAGTTGGAGCGTTTGACCTTCCAGGTAGATTTGTTACTAACATCGCACTATGTTCTAGGACGGCAGAAACGTGGTGGGAGAATGAAGGTAAGTGGGTGGGAAAACAGGGGCAGCGCTATCGGATAAGTACGTATCACGGGCAGAGGTCGCGTGGGAAAAACAAGAGACAGATTTTAAGGGCTTTTGAAAACTTGGGGAAAGAGAAAAGTTTGTGAAACTTTAGAAAACACAGTAGCATAGGAAGATGAAGTTAGGGTAAATAGTCGGGGGACTTTGGGGAAACATTTAGGGTGATTTAGGGAATGGCATAGAAATGAACAGCAAGCAGGAAAGTGTAATGAAACATTGAGGGAAATAGGGGGAATGAGAGAAAAGTATTCAAATAAATGTTGAGGAAAGTTCAGGAAAAGGTGGAAACTATTAGGAAAAAGTGTGGCGAATAATGCTGAAAAGGTGCCGGGAAAAGTCAAAGCAAGTGCTGAGAATCAGCTAGGGAAAGTAAAGGGAAAAATTAAAGTAACTATGGTGCATAAAATCAGACGACTACTGCGAACTGGTTAAAACACTCCAAAGAACAAAATAGAAAAAGCAGATGGAAATGTTTAAAAGCGAACATGAATTATAATTTGGTCATTAGTTGGAGAATTTTGGGAAGTTGCTTGGGGACACGTGTTCCGAGGGAAATTTAGGAATGTCAGTTATATACCATTTACAAGTTGATTTGCTCCAAATGAAAATAGAATTGCTCCAGACAAAATTAGACTTGCTCCAAACGAAAATAGATTTGCTCCAGACGAATTTTGATTTACTCCAAACGAAAATAGATTTGCTCCCGACGAATTTTGATTTGCTCCAAACGAAAACAGAATTGCTCCAGACGAATTTTGATTTGCTCCAAACGAAAGTAGATTTGCTCCAAACGAAAATAGATTTGCTCCAAACGAAATTTGATTTGCTCCAAATGAAAGTAAATTTCCTCTAAATGAAAAGATTCAATCCAAATGAAATTTGACTTGAGAAATTATGTTTGGTTTTCACTACTCATGTAAGGTGCAATATTAACGTGATTTGTGTTCAAAGATTTACAGGATATTAAACGGATGTTTCGTTTAATTTCCAGGGAATTGTATCCTTACCACCGTGTGGGATTTAAAATCCCACGCATTTGTTCCATTTTTTGTGTAAAGTGTTTGTTTCCAAAATAACTGCATGACCTTTATAACAACGAAATACAATAATTCAAATAAAAGTCGACACGAGCTAATATTAAAATTTGACGTTTCGGGAGTTTTTATCCCATTTTCAAAAACCTAACAAAATCTAAAGGATATCTAACAATAAAAATTTTTTATTTAAGGAGACCTAAAATGCGGTGGTGCTAGCGTTGTGGGACCTAGAGGGCGAATGACCACGGTGCGATATGGGGTCGTGATATAAGCGTCGAGCGGTACGGGAAGCGGAGGAAAACGAGCGGGTGCAGTCGGAGGAAAAAGCGTCAGCCATGGTTGTGACGAGTGGTACAGCTGTAGTCATCATATAGGGCGGGAAAAGAACATGTACAGTCATTGGGGAAAAAGTCCGTCCTGGTCCCACACAAAGAGCGGACAAACCAAGCCGTGAGCAGGGGCCGGGCGCCAGCTCCCGTACAGTCAGCAGATGTGTAGTTAGTCAGTCGGGGATAGTGCGAAGAGGTACAGCTGAGGTCATAATGTTGAGGTTAGGTCTTGTTCTATGGATATAAAGGGATTCTAATGTTGTGAGTTCGATTGGATTGGAGGAGGCAATGATAAGCAAAAATGACTTCTCAATCATTGCCTCCTCCAATCCAATCGAAATCATAACATTAGAATCCCTTTATATCCATAGAACAAGACCTAACCTCAACATTATGACCTCAGCTGTATCTCTTCACACTACCCCCGACTGACTAACTACACATCTGCTGACTGTACGGGAGCTGGCGCCCGACCCCTGCTCACGGCTTGGTTTGTCCGCTCTTTGTGCAGGACGGACTTTTTCCCCCATGACTGTACATGT
>LQNS02001155.1:10794665-10824417 GCA_001587735.2 Parhyale hawaiensis
AGCGGCGAGTTATCGCTTTGCTCTCGTACCTCTGGCATCTCTGTCAAACTATTAACACCTTACCTGGCAGAAACCGCCAGCGGCGAGTTATCGCTTTGCTCTCGTACCTCTGGCATCTCTGTCAAACTATTCCGAGGAGTGACGTCATAACTATTGCCGAACTGCCACATCATTACAGCACGTCAACCCCTTTGTTTGCCACATCTCCCATTCGCTGCACTGGAGCGTAAGGTAAGGTGTCAGGTGTGCCACTCGTTTAGAATATTACACGGGCGAACGAAGCTTCACTAATAAAGCTGAAGGAAAAATTTTCCTCAAACAGGAGTGTATTACACAAGCCAGCAATAGTCCCTCGCACCAGCTGGACCACTCCAAGTTAAGTGATTTTCGCATAAATTTTACAACACGAACAAAAACTCGTCTTTGAACGCCATCGCGGCTGTATATATTTTTTGTAACTGAACCGCCTAAAGAGCAGCAACTGAAGCGTTGGTGAGATTATGTTCGCTGCTATTGAAGCAAATTTGGCGCACTTAGCGAAGCTCAGTAGGCAGCGACTGATCGCAAAACAACGCATGACATCATCAGCTCCCTGCCGTGTAAAAAAAGTTCCCTATTTGTCCAGCAACGATCGCTGGTGCAACTGTGGGCATCCAGTGGAGCTGATAGGATATACCTATAACCAAAGATACAGCCACCTATTTTGGCTGGACTTCCAACAAGATCTAGCTAAACTCATTTCTAGCTGACTTCGTAACACTGACGGAAGTGCTAGGGGCTTCCGACTAAGTTAAATTGCAGTAATTTCACAGTTTTTGAATAAAATTAACAAAACGTCTTTTGCAAACTCGATCTAAAATGCTTACCTAGTCATAAACTTGATTTACTACAGCGTAATTTACTGATTAGTTAATACATTATCACATACATTAGGATGAGACAACTATTTCTTCGAGAGGAAATACTACTAGACATTATTTGATTTAAAACGATTTTCCTGCGTGTTACTTCATAAATAAGTTAACGGGGGAGAGTTGATATCAGTCAAATTAATCAAGTTCATTAGAAATCCTAGGAAGCAGGGTTCGTTGTATACTATAAAATTACATAATTAACTTTGAGCCGAATTATGTGATCGGGGGTTAGTTGCATATAAATGGTACAGCACCAGCGGTTTCTTTTCAAGTGGAGGAGAAGAAGGGCTGCCTGTATACAACATTTTTGCATTAGCCAGTATATTTCAATGCGAAGAAACGCTTTGTTCCGTCAAAATGTTCGAGCTTTATCCTTTTCTTTTACCATGAAAGGTCGGTTGAATATGAGTGTGTTGAAATTTTCTCTTCTAAAATGAAACAGAATAAGTTGCATGCTAAAATGATGTAACTTTTTCCCAGTTACATATGGAGAAAGAGTTCAAGAAGGCAAAACGGAAAGTTAGTAATCTACAGAAACCACTTGCAGGCACATACATCCGGGTCGGCCTTGAGCAGCCTGAGCTTCCCGTCCTGTCCCGAGGTGACACTCCTAAGCGAAGCACGCGTCTTTATCGCATTTTGGTACTTATCTAGTATTAATAAATTGTTGCTAAAGCCGACACGTCGCACGCTTTTGCCCTACGTCAAAAAATATTTTCAGTGTGACTAGAATGGCCGCTAGATAGATGGCCGATACCACTTCCTTTGGGAACCACTGGTCTAACAAATTACCGAAATGCTAATGAAGCTGAATAGAAAACGTGAATCGTAGCTTCCGAATACCCGCAAGGAACGCGATAATATCCTTAGAAGAAAATTATTCTTATAATGAAAAGCTTAGGCCTCTCTCTCCACCACACAAGCAATCTAATTGAGAGAGTAATACGAGAAATGCATGAAATCTAGAGTAACGTGGCACCCATGTAGGAAGTTGCTCCTATGCGCAAAATCACCGCGCATGGAAACAGCAGGACGGGAAAGAAGAGGGAAAACAGAATGAAGCATCGTCAGTAGGAGCATGCATGTGATAGGAAGCAATGTGGGCACAAGGGAAAGACGGAGCAAAGGCCTAGCAAGGGCAACCTACACAGTTCTCTGAAGGGCAGAGCTCCGCGTAACATACACGCAGAAAAGTATGTTCTTTACGATAAAAAAAAACACCTGGTTTCTTATCACTAACGAAGTAATATTTTAGCTACAAAGCAATAATAATTAATCGTCAACGACACTACTGTTCATCACAAACGACAATGTGCATTGACGCAAATTCAAACGACAAGGTGGTTTACAGTTAATGAATTTTGCTTAATGGCAAACAATCATTTTTCTGTGTGTAACATTAGTGGACCTAATTTAAAATGAAAAATTTGGTTCAACAAAAACAGTCAAAAGATTCACTCTATTCATGCTTGCCAAAATCGCAACTAACACGTTAACTTAGGAGAAAAAGTAATAAGTTTCGTGAAACCAAATGCATTAAAATATTATTTCAAGTAACAGGATATGATTGAAACGACGAAAGCAGGAACCGTAACAGGGTTGGGTCAGGTACTCGTGGAAAAACCGGTTTCAAGCCGATAATGCGGCAAACAAAATTAAATAGTTAAGCATGCATGAAAACGGTACGAAGAGTTATTATTATTATATTGGTATTATCCCACTATTTCTGAAACTTAGACAATCAATAGCGATCTAAGATTGATTTACTCGGCTTACAGCCGGAACCACAACGTTGTGCTCATGTGGCAAGAGATGAAGGACGAAAAGAGAAGAGGACAAAAGAAAGAAGCGCCCATGCGGACGGTCCCTTCTGTGGCCCTCTACACGGGCGAGGCAAGAGCCCCGTAGGAAAAGTCGGTCACCTCGATCGGCGACCCACCTCGTGGAACAGAGAGGAAAATAGAGGACCTACCTAACTCTACAAAGCTAACATTCTCAGCAGGAACTGTGGCCAGATGCTACATCCCCTGCGGAGAAGGCACTCGGGACCCTTGGGTGCGTGATGCACAAACATATTGTGACAGAGAAAGGGTCTGCCAGAATATGCCCCTGAGGGCTAAGTAGGGCTTTCACTACACCCACGTTTGGAGAGATAATCTAATCCGGCTATCTTCAACTCATAACGGACCTGCAATGTTCAATTCACTATTTTAGATAAGAGTTTCATGCGTCATCGCAAGTCGGTTATGCTTGAGTGTCAAAAACTCACTCCTCCAGATAAGAAAAAGCTAATCGGATGAAATTGGTCTAGCAAAGCGGGTGAAGTGACAGGCCTGAACAGCCGCCGACACCATTTTAGGTCCTTGAAGCATCACAAATTTTAGCTTTCTTTGATAGACAGAAAATCATAGCTTTGTTTTGAGTGTCTGGAGCAGGGTCGGCAGGAGTCGGGACATTTTTGGGCACTAATAAGTCAGAGTCTGACACTGGCCAAAACCACGAGTTGGACACTTGCCAGAACCAGGAGTCGCACACTGGCTAGAACCAAAAGTCGGAGTCGGACATTGTTCACCCGACTCAACGACTCTGTTCTGGAGGTGAGAAAAATATAAACAGGCAGTGGTGTAAAAGCTGCAAATATCCCAAGTTCGTATTTTAATTTCAATAATGGGAATGGTTTAGAGTTGAACCAGCAGTAAAAAGAACGACTGAACGAAACGGACACTAGATGGACCTAAATGGTGCCGCAGGATGTATGTGATTAGAGGTAGTAAGACTAGCACAGGGGAAGGTGGGAGGAAGAAGAAAATTTATCCCGTGAATGCATTTTTTCCACAGCGGGTTTGGCATGCGTAATGGGGTGGAAATTGGGAAAGCTAAATTGCGCCCGAGAAAAGTATCTACAATTGCCTACTTTTTACGGAATAGAAAAAGAGGGAAGTGAATAAATAGCTCCGAAATATAATCTGATTAGTGCAGTATTTAACTGACACAAGCTGCGTTTTGATGACAGCATATCGACGTACAATGGCCTAGGAATGACAGTTACAATTCAAATTTAAACTTCCAATATGGCCGCCATGCAACGTGTTTGAGCAATCTGTTTATAAAAATGAAGAGAAATCCGTTCATTAAGCTTACGGTTACAGCAGCATACTCACTAAATACAATGACAAAAGCGGTGAGTCTATATCATTATATATCAATTTGTCCATAGTCTAAGATCTATTTATATATTTAACTGTTTTTTCTGCGACGGATCCTAATTTCTGTCTACTGCTCGTACCGCAGTTTAGATGAAATTCTTCCAAAGCAGGAAACACGGTTAAATTGCATTGGTAATAATAGAAAATGAAAATCTTCAAAGGTCAAATTAAAAATATACTGGATGTTTCAAAACTCTATGTCACATTTGAAAGAACTCTTGGCATCATATACTACCAATGGTAG
Source organism: Parhyale hawaiensis (assembly GCA_001587735.2). Lineage (NCBI taxonomy): Eukaryota > Metazoa > Arthropoda > Malacostraca > Amphipoda > Hyalidae > Parhyale > Parhyale hawaiensis. Next base: position 10,799,030 of record LQNS02001155.1, read on the forward strand.
CAAAACTGAATTAGCAACATGTGAAAGCAACACACAACGTTTTTTGCGCTAACTATATAATAGTAATTCAATCAATTTAGTTAAACTTAATTCTGGTTTTACATCCTGAAGATTGGCAACCATCGACAACACTATAGCGTGGTTCACGGTTGCCAAGACTTCAGTAATGTAACCCAGAATCATTTAATATTAACATTACCACCTACTTAAAATGAAGCCAAGAGAAGAAAATTTGGTATTTCTAACTATGCCATTATTTATAGTTCAAGAGCTAAGCGTTCTTCTAACGTGACACATGATTTTTGAGAAAACCCAGAGTAGAGGATAGACTAGCGAATTGAACAAGCTCAAGCTTGGCACTGCGTGCGGCCCAACCAGTTTGCCAATGTGCTTCCGATGTAACTGGAGGAGGGTGTTGGGAGTGTTGGGGAGGCGCGAACTGAAAGTGGGCGGAGCCCGAGAAACCGCAATTGGGCGGAACTAGGCAGGGGCGGAGCTTATCCGATTCATCGGTCTACCCTCTGGTACCCAATAGATCTAAACTCTATCTGTACATACATATGGAAAACTACAACAACGAGGTAATAGAAAATTTAATCGTACAATGGGGAACTTTCTTTTTATATATATAGACTGCAACAGGAATTGGTTCAATGCTGCAATTATGTCTTAGAATATTCCCGAAGTCTTTCTCCAATGCCGAGGAATAAGTAAAATCCAAACTTAACTCTAGACAGTCAGAACAAAATAACAGTATCAATAAGTTAGTGAAACGAAATAAAAAATAACTACTGTATAAACAAAACGTTTCCCTTGACCATGTGAGGATCAAATGACACATTCATCGCAGGAATAGCATTATTGCAGGGCTTTTCATTATGGATGATGGTCCGGATAGAGTTAAATAAAAATAAAGATTCCAAACTCAAAATTTCAATTAAACGATGAATACAAAACTCGAAAGTCAAACTTACCTTAACCCACTAATTTTCTCGCAATAGAATTGATAGCTGGCAATAGAGGGACCAACGGGTTCATTCCCAGAGCAGAGCCGAAGCCAGGTTCTGGGACTCTCCAAGCTCGCCGTTAAGTCAAAATGAAAAATATGTATATAAGGACAAGCGTACTTTATAAACGCCTGTTTAGACAATGCTATTCCTACGAAGAACAATTACTTTATGCGGTTATTGCAGGGTTAACTGATAACTGGCCTGCAACTCCCAAAGAAACACTCTAAATACTTATATGTCCCAAGAAAACATTAAGAACCAGTCCTTGCTTGCACTTTTTTCTTTCCCAAAGAAATGAACATCAAAGTTAGTGATATCATTTATGACTTTCATAACATAAATTCCAAAGAGACTTCAGGAATATGTGTCCCATTATCAGCCCATTACTAATACAATCTCTACAGCATGCTATTTACAGCTAACTTGCGCGCGATCAACTCGGAAAGCTAAATAAAATGTCTAAATACGAAAAAGCTAAATTGAGTTATCAGAGAGAATGTACAGCCGAGAGATTTGACTTTAAAGACAGTGTCCCATTTTTGAAGGATAGAAAGCAATGCTGGATTACCAAACCAAATTTGGGTACGAAGCTGAACTAAATCCCAAATTGAACACCGCACTAATCAAATCCCAAATTTAGACTCAACTAAACAAATTCCGATTTGGACACCACGGTCACCAATCCCCAATTTAGACACCACATAAAAAAAAATATCCGAAATTTTGATGGCTAATATTTTTGCATCGGCGGCTTGCCATGTCTTGGAGAGAATATTGTACAGTTTTGCAACAGAATTGCACGCCTTAGGTAATTATCTTCTGTAGACGCTACAGCTTTCTTTCATGCTAAATAAATTTGACTGATTCCCTTACCATTGTGGAGTTTGTACTGCCTTACAAAGAAGGCATTTTACAGATATTTTTGAAGGGAATTAGAATGCCTAAGGAAGATGTTTAGGGGCACATTCAACATCGTGGAAAAATTTGCTCCATAACTAATTTTCGTCTACATGAAGCGATGCGTTAAAAACACAGTACTTGCTGAATTAAGCAGAATACCCATTATGGAGAAGCCGAATGCCTAGTTGAACTAGAATGCCGAAGGCAAATCTGTTATCCAGTAGAACAAAAAATTAATTTAGGCCCAGGAACCAAGGTGTTCCTGAACTCATTTTTGTCCGTATAAGAAAATACCAAAAAACTATGGAACTTGCCGAGTTAATGCAGCCTTTAGGTACAAAGCCTAACTAGGTAGTTGGTGCTGAAGCTGTGACGTCGCCAAAGTCGAGAAACAATGCCTTGATGAAATTTTGGTACAAGGCTACTTTGTCCTCATGCATTGCCACATAACATGGCATAGATTCATTAAACATAATAGCACCGTCCGCCTAACGGCCATTGGCCAATGAGACGCGTTCACAGATGTTGTGGCGTCATCATATCTAGCAATCAGGCTGTTGTGACGTCATCAAAGCCATAATTAGTGTTTAAAGGCCCTTATAACGCCATTAACGTCGGTCAAATAGTGCTTAGGACCGTTGTAACGTCATCAACACCAGTCAATTATTGCTTAGGGACCGCTATGACGTCATTAACGCCAGCCAACAAGTACCTATTAAGAATCGTTGTGACGTCATCGGAGCCAGTCAGCTAGTGCTTACGACATTAGTGACGTCATCAAGCGGGTCAACTAGTGGTGTCACAAAGCCCCCCGCCCTTTTCAAACAGTTCTCGGGTCTACAAGCATGAACATGGCTCCAACACGCAAATAGATTTTCATCCCTAAAGAACAAACTCAGTTTTGAAGCATAATGCTCTACCATAAGAAGACGAATATAATCCAAAGGCAAACTAAGTTGAACTACGTAAATGGAAGCCAAAGTTTAAAAAGCGAAAAATATAAGCAACTTCTACCCGCATAGATATAAGCTAGAGAGAATTGGTCATAAAAAGACAAGTAAACTGTATAATTATAGACTAAAGAAATAGACTACCGTAAATCGCGAAAGCCTGCGCTGGTCGCACGGGATGAGAGGAATACCAAGTTAAGTGTATGTTTTGTTCGGTGTCGGCATTTTTCAGTGGGGTAAATTAGCAGCAGAGTTTTAATAGTGGTTTTTCCTAGTAAGATAGGCCTACTAAACACAGTTTCATTTTGTGTTTGTGCTATTAGGATAACTAGCGCAGTTTTAACAGGTAAATCAGTGTACAATTTCTCAATGGGGAAAATTGCATAGATGTATGTAATAAATGCATAATTTTTTGCTCGGGGAAAAATCCATAGTGTCTACGGGTATGGCATTTCAATGGGGAGAATTTAGCATGGTTGCTATAGGCGTAAACATTTTTAATTAGGCAATTAGCTTAGTTTTATAATTAGCTTAGTTTTCAATGGGGATAAATACCTACCATTGCAACAATAGCGATATAATAAGTACAATGACATTATAGGAAGCACGATACGATACAAAAATGGGGCACGTACAGCTGTGAGCCTATAATACTGAAACAAATATCGTTGTCGAAACGAAAATAGGGTTACCGAGCTGTTGGTACTATTTATTATTGCTGCTTGAAAATATACTCAGCGTTGCGCGCCTGACCAATTAATGCAGTACTATTAGCACTTCTTTAGAATATTCTCAGACCATAAAAGTACTCAGCATTCATTGCGTAGTATTACTGATGTTAAAAAGCACGTTCATTTCGATGTTAAAATACTTGGTATTACGTCAAGAACAAATCTTTTTTTAACTTCCCTATCACGTAATGAACTTAAATTAATATTAAGCGATCCAAAATATGTGGACACCCTATGAAACGTGGCCTGCTATTTTTAGTTTGGTGGATGGCATAAACCGTTCACATTTAAATAAAACTGGTCTCGGTAGTGCAGACTTCCAGGCTTTAGTACACACCTAACACCGAAATATAAGGACTTTTTCACCAACCTTCACTTCTTTCTATGATTAGTTAATTGTGCTAATTAAACAGCTACCGCCCGCAACTGAAATGTCAGAATGAATTTCTGCCGTATTTTTAAAAAAAAAACAGTAATTCCAGATGATTCCCGGGATTTAAAATTGGTCCAAAATCGACAGGGATCCCAGGATGAAATTCCTAGAGAGAGACAGCGAGTGCTTTGTAGCACAATGGGATGTGCTAGCGAACTACTTTTGCTATTGCTTAGTTAAGTTAACCCTTTAATGCACGATTTAAGCTAGACACTACCAAAGGCATAACACAAGTTGGTGGTACGTGCAGCACATGGCACGCCGTAGATTTGAGGGTTAGTCTAGTTGTAATTCATGGGTTTAATCCCATTAGACGCAGTGAGGCGATTCAAGAATGAACGTCAGTTAGTTCAAGGCCCCTTCTAATCCAGCACAAATAGGCCGATCTACGATGAGAACAAGGAAGAGACACGGTGTGCCAAAAGAAACGTGGAACCCATATGCATTAGGGCATTCCCGCAGAGGATCGACGGGCATGGAAACAGCAAGTCGAGAACGAAGAGGAGGAACAGAACAAAGAATCAATACTAGGGGGCATGAAATGCAAGGAAGTAAAGTGGACACGAAGACAGACGTCCCGAAGGCCTAGCTATGGCGACGGTAACCTACAGGGTCTTCCTGAGGTCGCTGTTCCCCCAACATAGGTTGAGCGAACCTAACACAACCTTATGATCTATTGCCTATTTTACGCCTACAAAAGCGAAATTCTCCAAAATAAAATTTCAGGAATATTTACTGCAAATAAATCATTTGCTTCTGATATTATCTGGAAATGAAAAGCACAGTGCGAGGGAACTGAGAAGTACCTAATGAACTGCAGCACGACGGTAGGTGGCAGTAGGGCAATGCGGTCCGGCAAATGCTACGCGAACGACGTGCACCAGCCAGCATAGTAGAAATCGGAGATGAAACGGTTACGGTGCACTTATATTTCTTCAGCAAAGGATTAGATCCCCTGTTGCATTCCGCGGCACTAATGCACGGCACAAATGTGAGTTGATTTACTTGCAGTTTTAATGCTGTTTACTCATGAAAGCCAGCGCGTAGTTGACACTTCCGCATTTCAACACAGCTGAGTATCAGAAAAAGACAGCACTGATAACTTAGGTGGATTTCTCAGAATAACGTCCCACAAACGATTGGCCAGCGCAGAGCCCTGATTCGAATCCAATCGTGGGTGCAACTGGAGGACGATGGCTCCAAGCTTGTGCTTCATTTTCAGTATTCAGTAGTGTCCGGATACTTTATTACAAATAGCATATGTTTCAAAACAGCATCTGTTAACGTTGATTAATACTCAAGTAATAATAATGCCCTACAACTCCTTTCAATCTGCCAATAAAATGGTAGAAAAAATCCTACTCGAACGATGAGATCCCATTAATAACATACAACCTGCACGTGCATCGACTCAAACTCATGAGCGGCAACAGCACTGCGGTAAAGAATATTCCAGGTCAATTCACTGTTACAGTGAGCTGGTAGCGTACTTTTTTACATGTAATTCTGCGAATGCGAGCAATGACCATAAATGTGGGAAAAAAAACAATGAAGTCATAAGCCGTTTAAGAGTAAGCAAAGCTTTGCGCAGCGAATGACAATACTAGAAAAATAAGTGACACTCGACGCACTACACACATGGGCCAGTATATATATATATATGTAAGTAGGGGGACAGNCGAGCAATGACCATAAATGTGGAAAAAAAAACAATGAAGTCATAAGCCGTTTAAGAGTAAGCAAAGCTTTGCGCAGCGAATGACAATACTAGAAAAATAAGTGACACTCGACGCACTACACACATGGGCCAGTATATATATATGTAAGTAGGGGGACAGAACACTAATGTCTAATTTACGAAAAGCAGGGCCGTCTTGGCCCCTGGTAACCTATGCAGGGTTAAAAAATTGTAATACTAACACTTAATAGTAAAGTTTCAGTAGCAAAGTGTTGTTAATACTGGGCATGGTCCTAACTCCAGTCCCTGGATGTTCCAGAAGATCCTGACGATCGTGACCGACGTCTGTCTTCTTCCAGCTGACCCCCAATCACTTCGAAGTCAAGGGCCGTAACTCCGGCGCCACACGTGTCAGATGATCTCGCCTCACAGGTTAGTTCGCTGAAATCCAACATGTCGAATGGGCTGGTCGGTGACACGTCAAAATCGTTTCCTTCTGATTGGGACGTCAAATTAGCAATTGCGAGGTTCGCCATTTCACGCTGCTGTTGAAACTCCGCGAGTTCGGCGCCGGTGAGACTTTGCTGATGCTCGAAATCTGCGAGCTCGAGATCGGCAATTTCCTTCTGGGTGGTGAAGTCGAGTTCGAGGAAGCCTTGAGGCTGCTGGCCGAAGTCAACGATATCGAGATGTCGTTGGATTTCTTCGTTTGTACGAGCAGCTGCCTCGTTCATGCGACGCATTTCCGGTTGTCGTCTGTCTTCACCCGAGAGAGTAGCAGACTCAGTGATGGAGTCGTGCAAGCTGCTTCCTCCCCCGCCAGGTGTGCGGAGACTTGCTTCAGAAATTGATTCATTCGGAGACTCTGGATTAGCAAACGAAGCAGGCGGGCTAGCTGGTTGCATTATGAATATTTGTGAGTCAGGAGAATCCAAAGAGGAAACCGAGGGCGGAGTGGAAGGAAGCATGGGGAGGTAGGGAGGGAGCCTAGGCAACGCCTGCGAGTCTGGGGAATCCAAAGACGACAAAGATGGCGGACTTCCGGGAAGATCGGGCAAGTGAATTTCACGCCGATGGTCTTCTCTGCTGGACGACTCAGCGGACCCGCTGAACTGTGACAGCGGGCAAGGCGACACCGGCGGACTGGGGGACTTGCTCTTTGTTTTTGCCTTGACGCCGTAAAGAGCACTAACTACGCTGGACAGTCCTGACCCTCCAGCAGCAGCTGTGAGTCCTAACAACGAGGTGCCTTTGGATGAGGTCCCTTCACTAATAGGCAGAGAGGCTTGAGCTCGAGGAGGGGGAGGAGGAGGAGGTGAATCACCTAAATTAGCATGTGGTGGAGGAGCAGGAGGCTCCTCGGGACTGTCTGGAGTGGGAGTAATTCGGCTACCATCGCCCTCGTCATCTTCCTCAATATCTTTGACGCTCTTTAGTTCTTCCAACACCTCCAGCTCGTCCTCGGGTTCTTGTAGGGTGTGATTCTCTTCCGAGCCTGACTCCGACTCAGACACCTCATGAATGCCTTCGAACTTGACTGGAAGATTATCGTATATACCCTCATGGACGAGCTTTGACCCTTTCGTTTGCTTCGCTATGTCCATATAATACGATTCGATATTGCGCAGCTCCGAACGAGGGTTTTCCAGAAAGGCGGAGCTTGGTGGAGATGGGAATTCATCGCTGTCATCACCCGCGCAGAACTCGGGTAAGTCACATAAGAAAAGATGAGTGGCGAATTTGCTGACATTTTCCTGTTCTTCGGCCGTCAGCTTGCCGCTCGAAGATGGCTGGGGAGGATGAGTGGACACAGAGCTATTGGGTGTACTGTAGTGATGGGTCTTACTTTCCGAAGAAGGGTGTAGGCTGCTGGACACCGAGTGAGACCTTGTATGGGACTGTGAGAGAGACTGGGACTGGGACTGTTGCTTCGACTCGCTAAATCCGTCTTCGCAGTTAGAGTTTGAATAGTCAGATGACAGATCTGAAGGAATGTCCGACGGATGGTCAGCACCATGCTTGTCTTCGCTAGGCGTCGATATCTTACTGTCAGTCATTTCGTTGTTTTCTTGCTCCGAGTGTAGGTGATCCTGTTCCTGTTCTTGCTCGGAAGTCGTGGATCGTTCGCTAATACGCGACAGAGTTCGCGATGGGAAGGCATATCCCATATCCACCTGTCGGTACGGCTGATAGTACTCAGGTTCCTGGTACTCATCGGGGTATTCATCAGGTTCCTCGGAGACGAGGTCAGGAGACTGGGACGAGTGGTCGCTCATCTGCGCGTGGTCATCTTCATCATCGTAGAAATAATGAGAGCTTCCGCCAACTGCACCTTCTAAGGATCCGTCACCATTGTGAGACTTTTCCTGGGAATCTTGGTTGGAGTCATAAGAGCTGCCACTCATGTCCTCCATCTTCGGAGTAATGCGTTTGCTCTTCCCAACGGGATCAGGTCGAATGGGCTCGAACTCCTGAGGCGCTTGTTCTACGTCAACCTTGATAATAATGACATCTCGCTGAGGCTTCTTCGGTGGCGCGTCCTGTAAAACAACTTCTTCATAAGTGGAAGATACCACCGGTTTGGCCGAGGAAGGTGGAGGCTTTACGCCTTTCTGGGATAAGTTTTTGGGCTTGGGGGCAATTGGAGGTGGCTGGCGCTTGGTTGGCTTGGGGGCCTCTTCTTTCTTGGCATCGGACGAATCAGAGCTGGCAGCTTCTAATATTTCAACGACTTTGGCACCTGACATGGAGGAGAAGGTATCACTCGAATCCTCCAATGGAGCAAGGCCTTCCGTCAGATCGTTAACCCTGCTCTGGTCCAGGTACGACTTGGAAGGTTCCGTATCGTTGCAAGGAGGACTGTGTGGGAAATTTGAGGCTTGCCCAACATTGGGAGAAGTGTCTCGATCGGTTGATTCAAAAACGTTTTCGTCCTCGTATTCAAAACCAACATGGTCGAACTCGAAAGCTGGTGTGTCGAAAAATGGAGACCGCTGGTCGTTCTCACACGATATTGACGTCCTGCGGCCAATATCCGACAGCGAAGGCTTGTGGTCAGAAGACCCAGACTCTCGACGTTCAGAGGAAATGGAAGCATGTCGGTCAGACGAAACAGAACTTCGTCGGTCCGAGGAAGCGGACCCTCGTCTACTACGATCAGATGAGTTTGACGGAGTTCGATCGCGTTCATAGGGCGAACGACGACTCAGATCCTGCATAGATGACTTACGGTCAGCCTCAAGATACGGCGAACGACGCTCGCCTTCTTGATATGAAGGTCGCCTGTCCTTCTCAGGCAATGGGGAAATTCTTTCCAAATCTTGCGTGGACAAGCGCCTATCAAGGTAAGGAGACTTGCGGCTTTCGTGATACGACGGTCGCCGCTCTAGAGTCCCCGAAGATCGACGATCCACGATTTGTTCATCAATTTCTTCAATGCTCATCTGACTGTCTTTGGATCCACCTTTATTGAGCCGTTCCTCAGGCAAGTATCGCTCAATTACTGTCCTCTCCGACGTCTCGCTCTCGTCGACCTTTCTGTCTTTTGAAGCGTCCGTGAAATCCATCTCAACGCTAGATGGTGATTCTTCTTTCAAGTCTTGAGCCATGACTTGATAGTTGAATAAGAACGGGTCGGGATTTTCTTCGATGACAACCACAATCTGGTCATCTTCAATTCGTGTAGCAGGGATGTTGGGGATCAGCGGTAATGAGGGCAACTGAAGCTGTTCCAGTTGCTCTTCCTCTTCTTGAATAATTTCCCCGATGATCTCTTCAACTTCTTGAATAATTTCCTCACACGCTAGCTCCTCTTCTTCATGAGTGTCATCGATGCCGTCAGAATCACCAATGTGGGGTTCACGAACATCAGGTTCCTCTTCGTCGCTGCTGCCACGTACACGGGTGACGAGACCAATGTCTGGAGGATGACGCAGAAATAGTACCTGGTCGCGAGAAGGTGTAGGACTTTCATCTTCATCTTCTTCATCGATCTCTTGCTCTGCTGGAATCGGCAGTGGGATTTCGAGAGGAGAACAAATGTCGCTGTCGGTATTGCCCCCAGAATCCGAACCACGACCGCTGCTGTGTACGTGGAAAAGTGGTTTCTTGTGCAGCGATGAGAAATCTATAGACCTCGGTGGAGGCTGAGACGACCCGGACGTAATAGTTGGCGGGCTGGTGGAGGTGCTTCGTCGGGCCGACACAAACTGGACGTGAGGGTAAAAGTCAGAAGGCCGAGGGGTAGTGGAAGATCGAGTTTGCGAAGACATGGAAGATCCAGCATCGCTTTCGCAAGAGCTCATTTTATGCAGACTTTCTTGTGATGATCCGTAGTCTACATACTGTCCCATTTCTTTGGCAGCCCGGATGCTGGCGGCGACGCGAGTTGACGCTACGGTGACGGGAGCCTCGGCCGCGGGTCCTTCAAGATTCTCCCGCGAGCCGATCCTGTTGATGATGGTGCGGCTGTTGGAGCGAGATCGCAAAGCAGACGTTCCTGCAAGACTCTCGTTGAGGCTCTCGCTTCTCTCAAGCCCTGCACGTCGAGGCGGCAACTGAGGGGTGTAGAGTGACACGTTGTCCGTGATGGCAATAGTTCCCAAATGGCGTCCATAGCCTGTCTCGCTAGTGATCTCACACACGCTATTCTCATGGAACTCGGGGCTACCTGGGCTGGACAAATTTTCTTCTTCCTTGTCAGGACTAGAGTCCAGGGGGAGTTCCAGGGTTATCCTTGAGCTGGCTCGGCTGCCGGCGAGAGTTCGGCTCAGCTGCCCAGCCTGGCCTATGCTGTGGGTACGGGGAAGGCTACCAGTGTAACCGTTGATGATGGTCGTGACGCTACCGCCGTGGCTACGAGGCAAGCTGCCGGTGTGTACCCCCTGCCTGCTGCTGGCGCGGCTGGAGGGCATGTCACCTCCACCCTTGCTCTCGCACCACTCCAGCCCCTCGCGGCTACTCCCCAGCAGGGTGCCAGAAATGGAGCTGATGAGCCCCCGTGAGCTCGTGCGGCTAGGGCCCCTGGAGCCCATCTGACTGCCCCCGCCAGCGACACCATATGCAGAACCGACCGCTTCCTCGCGCTCGATCAGCTCATACGAGTCGTGAGAGAGATTATCTTCGCCACTATCTTCACCATCATCGCCGTACTGGTCATCATAATACCGGGGAAATCGATGGAAGGACAAATCGTCTTCTCGGTCGTCGGGTTCCCCTGCCTCGTCCTCCAAATTAGGGGAGTGGGGCGATGCTGCCGCCCCCGCCCGAAGGTACGATGACGTTGGTGACGCAAGGGGCGGACTGACGTTATTGACTGGGGAGAAGGACTGCTGCACGGACCCTCGCTTCCCCCCAGAGCTGGACCTTGACGCAATGCTTAGCCTAGACCCTAATCGACCTGCCACCATCTCCGACACTTCGGACAGATCAGATAACGGCGCNTACTGGGGAGAAGGACTGCTGCACGGACCCTCGCTTCCCCCCAGAGCTGGACCTTGACGCAATGCTTAGCCTAGACCCTAATCGACCTGCCACCATCTCCGACACTTCGGACAGATCAGATAGCGGCGCTTCCCTACTATGCATGGAAGACGGTGACAGATGTTGCTTAAGCAACTGCTGCTGTTGCTCTTTTAGACTTAAATAAGAGTCCCGTGAGTGCTGACCTGACTGAAGCTGCTGCTGTTGTTGTTGTTGCAGGTGGTGGTGATGTTCGGGGCTGTAGGGGATGGATGGTGAAGGGGAGAGGGTGTCCTGTCGGGAAGGGGGAGTATCGCGGTGGCGATGATGGTGGTGGTGGTGCTGGTGTTGGTGATGCTGGTGATGGTAACGACGGGGGAGCGTGGAGGGGGAGGTGGGGGATGGAGGTCCATCCCCGGTGGAAGCAAGTGTGACGCTCCCGCAGGAGAGGGACACCGGGGTCCCAACTATCCACAGATATGAGCAGCATGCGAGAGAGCGCCAGTGGTTAGGACGTGAAATATTACTTGTGAGATATACGTTGCCAATTCATTTTTTTATTTATTTATTTACAGCGCAAAATTCGTTGCATAGAAAGTAACACAAGATCTTACGATACCAGATGTAGGGCTTTGGAGTCGGAAGATACAAAGACTGACTCCGACTCTTCGGGCCAACAGGTGTCCGACTCCAACACACAAATACCGTTCGCTCTGACTCTTCAACAAGGCCACACTTTTAAGTTTTCTCTGAATCCGACTCCTAGGCCAATAGGTGTACGACTCCGACTCAAAACACCCAGAAACCTTGCACTCCGACTCTGCATCACTGCTCAGAAGCACAAAACTTGGGATAATAGTGTTGACTTTATCATCATGATCCTCTGCAATGCTCATGCCTTCATCACTAGACACCGTCAATTGCCCGAGACACAGCGAGCTGATTTTGTAAAGACTTGAGTCAGCGTTAACTGCAGTAAACAAACATTGCATGAGTCAGTAGTGGCGTGAGCTATCAATTTTGGTACTTTTGATGTCTTTTGGATAAAATCCATTTGAATTAGTGAGGTTTGGTATTTGAAAATATAGCTATATATAAATTAGACATAAATATTTGCCGAATTTTATATATACATAGCTATATGATTGCTTATTCACAAATAACGATCCGAGAATATGGCAGCACACAACTCACAATTACTCTTTAGTTGCTTAAATGGCTCATTTTTTATCCCAAGATATTATATCTGTAAGGAAAGACAGACATACATCGATGCAAGAAAAGATGAAGAGCATAAGGCAAAATAATAGTGACCTAGAAACCACACACAAACAGATAGGAGTATTAAACATCTTAAGTAACTAGATAACACAGGAAAAAACGAGAAATGCCAAGCAACATATGACAATACTTACAAAAAATTTTAAAAAAGCCTTTCTTACTGTAGACAGACAAAGAATTTGTATGCCGTTGTGTTAAATAATATCAATAATGGACAGAAATCAACATTATTTTGCGATCCTAGTGAACTAGAACCAACAATGAATAACAAGAAGCTATTGAGACTCGTTTGCTGGGCAGGACTTGTACTGCAACTTAGCGACTGGCCTCTCTTTAGTGACGTCACTACTTCTTTGTTGGTGAATGTCTAGCTAGCTGACGCGTTAAGCTAGTCAAGAAAAGAAATTCAGTAGAGACGCTTCGCTAAATGTCCCTCCCAACGCACACGATTTTGTGTCCCGCTAAAATTCAAATTAGAAATAAGATCTGGGGCATCAGAGCGTCACCAGAAATACTTATGAACTGAAAGAAAGGTTTCCGTATAAACGTCATAAAGTAAAGAATTAATGATAAAAACATACATTGAACTGTAGGTTAGCAGAAGCTTTGATAAAATAAAAGGCAAGCAATACTCACCACAAAGGTTGTCCTGCAGTAAAGGAGGCGGAGCCATGATGGTGTGGGCGGAGCGACTCATGTTAACTCCTCCCACTGATACTCCAGGAACGCAGGGGGCGTGCCTGAAAGATTGGGACCTAAAACAAAGTCCGGAGAAGACGGGGGAACATACGTGAGATTATAACAAAGCACATGCAAGGTTAGTTCAGCCTAGGGAAGCCGTCTCAATGAATACCGTGTAGCAAAAATAGCCATGACAGAAAACTATGGATAAAGAGCCAACTTCGAAACACTTATCCAATAGGGAATGCATCATATTATCTTGATAAAACGGCATGCGTTTGATTAACACACTCATTATAATATCTTGACAATTCAGGGTATAGAACCGCTGCAAGTGATGAACAATGTATTCATTATTATTATGTTTATATTGAGTAGTTCAAGTCTCCGTCTTCACAGCAACGGCGATCTAACAGAGGAAGAAGCAAAGGACACATAGTGTGACGATAGACACGTGGAACCCATGCACGAGGGTGTTCCCACACAGGATCAACGCGCATGGGAACAGCAAATCGGGAAAGAAGAGTAAGAACAGATTGAAGAAAGATCAGTAGGAGTAAANGTTCCCACACAGGATCAACGCGCATAGGAACAGCAAGTCGGGAAAGAAGAGTAAGAACAGATTGAAGAAAGATCAGTAGGAGTAAAAGATGGGAAGGAAGCAAAATGGGCACGAAAGACAGCCGTCCCGAAGGCCTAGCTAATGACTAAGGTAACCTACACAAACCCCCTGGGGGCGCTACTCCGAAAAATGTATTCAGCAGATGCTTCCTGATGAAGTACAGAAAAAAGTTTCCAACAGCGGTTAGATCTGGGTATGCTTGACACTCACACTTGAGTTAAACATAAGAATCAGTCACAGGCACTGAAGTACAAGGCGTGCTAGATGGGCAGGACATGTGTTTTAGCGTCACTACTGGCTTCTAATGGTGATGTACGACACGCATGGCCCCCTACAGGTTAAAGTTGGGGACATTTACGGGTACAATGACGACACAAACAGAGGCTAGTAGTGACATTTAAAAAAGTCCCACCCAACGGGCTTGGCCTTGTGTTTCGGCAGCTTTTATCAAGCTAGAAAATAAGAAATCAGAGACAACTAAAGCTCTCACAACAGCTAACTTGGAATGTCGAAAGACAACGTAGAAGGTCAATTAGAAAGTTTGAAATACTATATTAAGAAGATAACTTTAAATATCCATACAGAATCAAAGTGGATAATGAGACAGACAACTTAAAATATATATGCGAGAGAAAACTCGGAGTATCAAACAGATAACCTGCAATATCAGACTGACGATAGCCAATATGAAGGAGATAACTTGGAATTTGGAATAGACAGGATATCGTAGAGAAGAGAAACAGCTAAGCTACAACTTCAATAAAAAAGTTAATATAGCATTTGCCCTTTAAGTACTTAAACAAAGCTGTGGTTTATGCTCGCAAGTTCTATAATAGATCTTTGATGCATTACGCTCGTTCCTATAGGGTTTAAACAGGTGACAAATCAAAAATAGTATCGGACGAAATACAATCCAGTAATCTATAGTTAAAAAACGTAGGTACAGCCGCATACTATAGAACATTCAAGTCTGTATACAGTATATGTGTTTGTGACAGTGGCCGCAAAAACGTTAGAAAATTAGTATTATTATAATCAAACCAGCGAAAGCAGTCCTCTAGGGGCGCGGCTAAATTGAACCCAGTGGTGAAAAATCAAATCTGTAACTAATGCATTTTGGGTTTTTGAATATAAATGTAATTTTATCGACTGAGACAAGTTCTACCACGCGATTAAGTGAGATTTGGCCAAGTTGCTTTGCGTTCTTAGCCACGCCCATCGGACTACTTGCGCTGGCTTGACTATAGCATTATTTTCTCGTAGAACTTAAGCCTCCTTGTTGCACTTATAGCGGTGAGCAAAGGAGGAAGAAATAGGCGACACGTAGCATGTCAATGACAACGCGAAAACCACGAACGAACGTCTTTCCACAGACCATCAATATAAATATACATGCGAAAGAAAACGGAGAAGAGCAGAAAATATCATTAGCGTGGATATGAAAATGGAATGAAGAACCCCGAAGAAAGACGTCCTGAAGGCTTGGGTAAGATAAAAAGCACGAAAACTTGGACACAAATGACAAACAAACACACGGGTGAGTACCAGAAGGAATGGAAGTAAAGTAACCATGTAACTTGTAAGCACGCTGATTAAGGTTGAACAGCAGAAAAAAATTGGCCAAACAATTCTGCAAGACAATGGTTTCTAAATTAGTTTCCTCATGAATATCAAATAATAAATTGCTTTACTGTTCTTACGCTGTTGGAAAATACATTTCTCACATATTAGAAAAACACAAAAGTTATATAGTCAAGTGGCGGAGCTGGATGAGCTAAGTCCGACTCCGACTCCTGGCTTCATCCAGTGTTCGACTCCAACTTCTTTGACCTTAAGAATGCTGAGTCCTTCGGATTCCAACGCTCTTCAACAAACAATAGCACAAATTTTCATCCGACTCAGAGTCCAATTCTTGGAACAAGCGAGGGCCTGACACTAACTCCCTGTTCCCACAACGGTCCGATTCCAACTCTGTAATCCTGGTATCGTAATAGATATTGGGAACTACAGACCTAGTGACCACGTTCATTGGGCTCGTCGATATTGTAATTAAGAGATTGCCTTAATTAAGCTGCCTATGGTCCTAGAGGAGTTGATAGGCTCAGTGGTAATATCATTATTGTAGGATACTTCTTGTCCCGAGGTAGCTTTACCGAGCCAGTTACCTGTGATTATTAATAGTATTCTAGTAATACGTGACGTTTATCATTTCTAAGCTAACTCAAAGATCTGGTAACTTTATGCCGGGTATAACTATATACGTAAAGGGACCAGCCCCACGCGCATCTCAGACTCCGCTCCCTTGGCCTGGTGGCACCTGTGACGTCATCTGGAGACCCAACAGGGATCGCCAACCATAGTTTCCGTTCAAGACTTTCGTTCGCTCATTTGCTCAAGCGTTCTTTCCTTGTGACAACGTAACATCAGTTCAATTATAGTGTTACGTTCCATTGCAAGAATCTTGTGAAGCTCTCCATGGCTTGAACGCACTGTAAAACAGCCCTCTAGAGTCTGTGAAATGCATTATTTTATCGTATATTTGAACGCAGCTTATGAAAATTAAAGTGACATTGAATATTTTATAGAAAACATTAAACAAAAACATAATTAATGACTAGTAGCTCCTTAATAAACGTTCAAAGTTCCAAAAAATTATACTCGTACATATAGTAACAACAACACGAGAAAATCCGAAGGGGCTGTTGAAACAAATTACGAAAAGAAAAAAAAACGGAAACAATCGATATCACAGCTGGCTTTGTTGTTTGCATTAGGTACCTCCATAAACTCACACAAAACAACGGCACTAGTCGCGCTTGAGGTCTGCAGGTGACGTATGGAGCGAGATGCGCAGAAAAGTCGCAGACTGATCAAGCGATGGGGCTACTTGTACGTTATTATACCATGGCTTCATACAGCCGGCCGGAAGGTTACCAAGGGAGGCGATGTAACTCCAGTGTCTGGTGTATATACTTCAAGTGAAACCTCTATGGCTACAGAATTTGTCTGAAGTACTCTTATATTATTTTGTTTACAGTATTATTAAATATTAAAGTTTTATATTATTATTAGCTATTAGATTCAGTGTTTTACCACCCTAGACGCTGGGGTGCGATTTAAGAGTGAAGCTCAAATGAAAATAACATAGGTAATGCTCTTCATCAGTAGGAAACTTTTTACCTCGGCATTCCCGCCGGAAAAGCTCGGTTGGCTCAGTTCGCTACTACTGGCGGGAAATAGGCGCAAAGAATAGAAAAAGACACTAGAGTGGACGGCCCCATTCGAGGCCTTCCACACGAAAAGAGGAGAGAAGTCCCACGGACTAGGTCGGTTATCTCGATCGAAAGCCCCACCTCGAGGAACAGAAAGGGAAAAATACAGAACCTACCTAACTTCATAAAACTAACCTCGTCAGCAAGAACTGCCGTCAGTTGCAACATCCCCTGCGGAGAAAGCACTTGTGACTAAAATATTTCTATTCCTACTATCTCTTTTCCCAACACATGAAGCAAGAGTCCAAGACTCACCTCTGGAAAGGCTGCCGCTTTACGTAGTTCTCCCTCACGTAGTCCTGCACCTGCTTCTGCGTGCGGCCGCTGTACCTGTGGACGAGCCAATACATTGTGCTCCAGACCATTGCGGGGGGGGGGCGTACACTAGCTAGCTACTTCTTTCTGCTTCTTGTAAAGAGTACCAAGTGTTTGAATACCCTTTTGCCTGCTTGTGGTTGAATTTGCAAGTCACTCACACAGCAGTAGGCTTAAATTGAGTTACTCGAACAACAGCAGACGGAAATTGACAGTTACTCAAACATCAGCAGGCTGAATTGGACAGTTACTAAAACAACAGCAGAGTGAATTTGACCGTGACTGAAAAAACAGCAGTCTGAAATTGACAGTTACTCAACAGCACACTGAATTTGACCATGACTCAAACAACAGCACACTGAATTTGACAGTTACTCGAACAACAGCAAACTGAAATTGACAGTTACTCAAACATCAGCAAGCTGAATTGGACAGTTACTAAAACAACAGCAGGCTGAATTTGACCATGACTCAAACAACAGCAGACTGAATTTGACCATGATTCAAATAACAGCACACTGAATTTGACAGTTACTCAAACAACAGCACACTGAATCGGACAGTTACTGAAACAACAGCAGGCTGAATTTGACAGTTCCTCACGCTGATATTAGGAACCACTTGCACACGCTCACCAGCAGGGAAATTTCACCCAAGCCACTGGCAGGCAGCAATCACCTGAAGGAGGAGCCCCTGGAGATCACTCGGGTTTTCTGACGAGGCAGTTTCTTGACGGAGGTGCAGCGGAAGAAGCCGTGGTGCTCCACACACTTCTTCCAGAAATTCTTGCACTCGTTACGGCCATCGAAAAAGAACTCCACGACATCCTTGTAGTAGCCCTGCAAAGTTAGTACTCTTCAGGAGGATAATGGATAGTTACTCAGCAACATACTTCGCCTTAACCCATCAACTGAGACATGCATATCTTTTATACCGTTCCGGGAACGGCTACTTAGCCCATTCGCAGCTAATGGGTTAACGGTGGAGCTTATCCAATAATACCAAATGTTGACCTACAACAAAACAATACCTTTAGAGGGAAAAAAAACCAACAATGACCAATTTTTACTAGAATAACACCATAATGAGATAAGCATTGCAAATATACAATGTAGCCTACCATATCTAGAATAATAACTTCACACAGAAAGCACACAGCAATATACTAAATACAATGCCGCTTTGCAGCAACCGAAGACAAATATACAAACAAATTAAGAAATATTCTCAAGACATGCAAATGGTGGTAACTGAACAAGGAAGTGCGTCGTGGAGGGAAAGACTAAATAGGCAAAAGGGTAGAAAAGAAATCCTGGAGGCCTAACTAATGCCAATGTGACCTAAAGGAGGAACTTGGGGCGTACCGTAACTATCATTCAATAGAATGGACGAGCCTTACGACCTAACGCTATGGCCCACGGTCTATCAGGGCAGCATGACCTTATATCTATTCAGCCAATACGTACAGAATTAAATAGCGATTTCAATAAGGAAATGCAGAAGGCACTGATAAATAAACACTGAAAAATTACATGCACTACTCAAAGTTCTAAATTGGCAATGGATACATCACTTACCAACACGCACCTTATCTAACTTATCAAGAACTAATTACTATAAACAATGTAAAAATTACACAAGTACATAGGTAGGTGTAAAACGATGAAAATTGTACTGTAGTAATCAGGATTGGGGAGTCGGATAGACGAAAGTCTACTTCGACTCTTGTGACAACTGAGTGCGTGACTCCGACTCCTTGGACCACGTAAACTCTAATTCTTAACAGCAAAGGTCAATTTTATTCAACCCCTACTCTTGGCACAAGGAAGTATCCAACTCGTGTCCATAAATATGCCTAATTCCGACTCTACAACCCCTGCACTAACTCATACCGTACAGGTAATAATACACCCATAACTGAAGCAAAAAGCAACGCAAACGCATACACTTAATTGGGAAAGATTACCTAGTAAAATGAAGATTTGTTTCAACAGTGATGGCGAATCTACCATAAAGGAGGGTTCACACTCCAGTCTTTAGTTCTCCGTACGCAGCCCTGTTGCTTCCTTGTCAACCAACAGTGGATTCGTGAAAAACTTCAAATTTGAAAGAATATCTGATAAGACACTTTAGGAGTGACGCCTGGCTAAATAAACTGGCGTGACAGCGGACATTTTACCTTCTTCTGTCGACACCCAATTATTATGACATAATTGTCGGCACCCAAATATTATATGACCAAATTGTCGACACCCAATAGCGTACACAATACTTTTGAAGACTGCGCAAGAGGAACTGATGACCATGCTGTACGTACACCCGACAAATGTGAGACATGGACTAGTGCTACAGGAAAGATCAAACAACACTGAGGGGTGCAACAGGTAGACGAGAGAATAAGAAAGACATGCAGTGTTACAAGAAAGACCAAACAACACTGGCGGTGTAACAGGTAGACGAAAGAATAAGAAAGACATGCAGTGTTACAAGAAAGACCAAACAACACTGGCGGTGTAACAGGTAGACGAGAGAGTAAGAAAGACATGCAGTGTTACAGGAAAGAACACACCTCAGGTAAATGACCTCCGTATGCAATCTGTGGGAGAAGAGATTAAAATGAGATAAACTCTTAGAGGCGTCATAAAGGCTTCGAGGCTCAACTTGTCCAAAACTTAAGACAGGTGCACTGGCTTCGACTCGCTGAATCGAGATTCTCACGTGGATTCGTAATGGCTTACTCTTGATACTTTCAATCGCGAGTTTCGCGTAGACTCCAAATCGATTACCCTCGAGACTTTCAAAATCTCAGTTTTTCTCCGTAAAAAGGAATTTCCAGCAACTCGGCGCAAGCGGGCGGCTTCTAACACTTGCGACACGATTCCATTGGGGGCACAGCCGATGAGCCTGTCTAAATTTTCGGTCAAATTTCGAACCTCGAAACCCTATTGCGCCGGAACCTTCGTACAAGGGTGATCCCCTAGAGGATCTACACGCATGGGTACCACAAGTCGGGAGAGAAGAGGAAGAACAAAACAGAAGACCATTAGTAGGAGTATAAGAGTATGATACAGAACGCAATGTGGACACTTAGAAACATGTCCCGAAGGCTTTAAGTGAGGGGAACGCATCCCATGGGTTCCCCTTGAGTGCACTACTCCCTATAAAGTGGAATGGGCGAACCTAATCCTATGCCCTAGCCCAGTGTTGTCCAAACTGGGGTCCGCATACCCCTGGGGGTACGCAACATAGCTCATGAGGGTACGTGAACAACGAAGGAACACACACACAAAACCGAAACAATGTAATTTTCAAGAAATTTGTTACTAAATCATTCTTTTTTTTTATTTGTGTAGTAAATTTGAATTTCTTGACCAGCACTCCTGTAATGCAGTCTTTTCATAATTAATCTACTATTTGCGTGATTATCTTAAACAAAAGTTTGGTGAGCCATGGAGAGCAGGAGAAGGGATACGTAACAGTAGGAGAAGGCAATAAAGGGTACAGTAGCCGAAAAAAATTTGCACAACACTGCCCGGGCCAAACCTATAACTCTGGAAGAGAATCCATTTCTGTCGAAGCTTTTGATTCAGCCATGAATTGTTACTGTTATATTTAGCTCAGGTTAAGCCTCCCTAATCCACCATAAATAGCCATGATTTGGCTAAGAAAAATGTTATATGTTGTTTTGCTTAGCGATAATTCGCGACAACAGGTACACTAGTGTGACCGATAAGCATCGACGCACCTCCAGTTAAAACTTAGCTAATTTCGATGGAAAATTTCTTATCATTGAAGCCTTTCGATGTCTTTCTGAGCGTCGCATGGATCGCACCGTTGGTCTAAAGAATGTCGAGCACCACAGACAGCAGGAAAGGTAGTCACAGCTTGCTCAATTTCATCTAAGATTTCAACAATTCGCTTAGCCTTGCTTAAAACTTCTGCCTTAAGCGCCACCTGGGATTGAGTTTGGCGAAAGATTAGTAATGGTGCAACACCCTGATTAGGATATTATAAATAAAGCAGTATTATAGCAAAATTAGCAATGGTGTAGTACGCCAATTAGCACGTTATAACTAAAGCAAGCAGATATACTCTAACTTAAGTTACTTAACCTTCACTGCCGTTAGTTTCTAACGAAATTTAGTATACCGTACGATCACAAGAGTGCTAAATAACAAGATTGTGAATCGAGTAGCTCTATAATTCAAGAGTTAGTACCTAACTGAGTTACACACGAAGTAGGGATTTTGTAAGTGGAGTAAGAGTAGCTACTGTGAGTAGAATAACGCAGTCTTAGTTAGTAGGTAACAATGTACTTGCAACAGCAACGTTACCTCTCCCTGTAGAGATGCAAATGGTAAAGATTGTGGGTCGGCGAGCGTCAGAGAGCGTGTGGATAGGGAAAAAGAACCGTTAGAATTTTGAGAACCTCTAGATAATCGGTTAAATTTAGGCTATAGCTATATATATATATATATGTGACATCATAAAAGAAAAACAATCTAAGAGCATGGGCATTTTAATAATCAAGTGAATTTATGACAATAAAGATTTATTTATTTACACAAACAATAATTTAAGACAAGACTCAAGGTGTTAACTGTTTTGGTAGCGTCTCCATGAGATATATTTTACGTGACTACAGAAAAAAAAAATCATTCGAAAAAAATCAGTTAGAATCTTTTGCTGAGATTTAAAGAAAAATTTATATATACTGTAGCTATATGCATTTCTAAATTTCTCAGTGAGAAACTGGAAAACTCTTTGATAATATGGATTAATTTCTTTTCTATCAGAGAATGAAAGAAAGACCTCGGTAATAAACGGTGAGGAGTAGGTACCCCGACAGAAGCATTACTTATTCCGAAAAAGTATATAATTGCAATGTTTCTAAGGAAACTTTTCAAGGGCCGGGATACACGTTATTGTTTTGAACGCGTTCGCTCATCCACTCGACCGAACGAGTCATTGTGCCAGGGAACCAGCAGGAAACTGCACTGTTTTCTAAGTTTAACTTCAGTCCAAACCTGAAGAAATATCTGTTACTCGTCTAACGACAGCAGCCTAGGAAACTGATTCGATGGCTATCATTTTAATAGCTTTTCGCGGCGTACACAAAGTGGTGTAGACCAGGACGCTGCCAAACATCCGGACAATCGGATGAATGAACGCGTTCAACGGACTACATACATACATACATACATACATCTACATAACTCTTTCTATGGCAACATTGTTTTTTCTACAATAAAATGGAAAAAATGAAGTGTCCGAACTTCTTTGTCCAGGCTAAATTCTTACTATTTTAATTCATATGCTTGTAACTTTCGTTTTATTTATCCTTAGCAGCTGAAATTTTAATACAATTTAGCTATGACATGTTACTCAACTAGTGTAATGCCTTCAATAATGTTGAAGTATTTAAACATTTTCTGATGAGTTTTTAGTTGTCAGAACTATTACAGCTGCTACTGTAGATAGGCCTCAAGAAAATCAGTAACAATTTTTAGAAAGGCTTCATTTAATGCAGTGAAATTTACCTATTAGGGCAAACTCTAATTGATATAACACCCAGATTTGGCAAGTGCAGAAAGAATAAAATTAATCTTAGCAAGAATGATCTCTTCATTACAGACTCTTCTAATCCAATAGAGCTCACAACATTAGACTCCCTCTATATCCACAGAACAAGACCCAGCCTTAACGTTATGACCTCGGCTGTACCGCTTCACACGGTCCACAATTAGCCACACACCCGTTGACTGTACAGGAGCTGACATCTGGCCCCTCCACCCACCTTGGTTCATTCGCCTTTTAGATCCCTTCCCAATAACACCTAACCTATGCTCCCCTCACCCCATTAGCAATAAAGTTGGAAAAATAATTTTTTTATTTATAGGTTTAGATTTCAAATTTTTTTCAAGATGGGATGTCTCTCCCGAAACATCAATTTTA
This sequence comes from Parhyale hawaiensis, assembly GCA_001587735.2. Classification (NCBI taxonomy): domain Eukaryota; kingdom Metazoa; phylum Arthropoda; class Malacostraca; order Amphipoda; family Hyalidae; genus Parhyale; species Parhyale hawaiensis. The sequence continues at coordinate 10,822,318 of LQNS02001155.1, forward strand.
TGATTAGTAGACTCAACATTTAGTATTTAATCTTAGATACAGGAAGGAATTTCAAGATTTAGAAAACATAAGGTATTTACAATAAAATGCTTTTCTTATTACAAGAAGTTAGAAATTTATACAACAGAGCCTGTTAAGAACACACCCAACAGTAATGCATCTTACTTTATTACGAAAAGTAAAAAACTCTTACAATAAGACCCACTGAGAACAGACCCGACAGAACCTAATACAACCAACAGCTACGTGACACAATATGACCATCACTATATTTTCACAAGAAGAAATAGTCAACAAGTCATGAGCCCTTTAAATGGGAACGCAGCTACTAGACTTAAATCATCAAACAAGTTCCTTTCAAGCTAATTATGGGCTGAAAGTTCGCCAATATTGCGCACTGAACCAGCAAGAGTTTCTCTGTTGGCCAGGCTGCAGATCATGGACAATAGTTTGCCAGGATCGTGCAAAAACACCGCAGAGTGTCCAGACAACAGAACTCATGTGTACAAAATTATTATTATATTGGTATTTTCCCGCTATTTCTGAAACTTAGACTTTCAATAGCGATCCAAGATGATTTACTCGGCTTACAGTCGGCACCACAACGTTGTGCTCAGGTGGCAAGAGATGAAAGACGAAAAGAGAAGAAGACCGAAGAAAGAAGCGCCCGTGCGGACGGTCCCTTCTGTGGCCCTCTGCACGGGCGAGGTAAGAGCCCCGCAGAAAAAGTCGGTCACCTCGATCGGAGGCCCACCTCGCGGGACAGAAAGGAAATATAGAGAACCTACCTAACTCTACAAAACTAACCTTCTCAGCAGGAACTGCACTGCGGCCAGATGCTACATCCCCTGCGGAGAAGGCACTCGGGACCCTCGGGTGCGTGATGCCCAAACATATTGTAGCAGGGAAAGGGCCCGCCTCAATATGCCCCTGAGGGCATGTGTACAAAATCCTACAGTCCATACTCTAGAGCTATAGAAGAAACTCCAAGCGCACACACCATCCAAATATTTATAAGAATACCACAAATCATCTAAAGGAAACCAACAACACATATTATTATTCTTAATATTAGTACATACGAAGTTTCAACTTACATATCCCTCTGGGTGCAGCTTGATGAGGAAGCGACGCCGTTTGAAGGACAGCTTGCGTATCTTGGCCCAGGAGAAGGTGTTGATTTTGGTGTACTGTTGGAACACGAGCACCCCCATGTGGGCCACGGCCAAATTCAGGGACACGCCTTCGTGGTCCTGGGAAACAATTATCGCTAGTAATATAAGGTAAGGTGGACAAACATGAAGTTTCGTAGTAGGATGTACAAGATATAGGTACTGCTCTCGTAACTGTCGAAAGAATGTAGCTACGGTAAGGTTATATTTTATTCAGAAGTTTAAGTCTCCGTTTCCACAACAAAGGCGATATCACAGAGGAAGAAAGAAGGGACATAGGGACATATAGTAATGACGTTAGATACGGGGAGCCCATGCACGAGGGTGTTCCTACACAGGTTCAACGCATGCGAATAGCAAGTTGGGAAAGAAGAGGAAGAACAGGTGGAGGAAAGATCAGTAGAACTATGAGATGAGAAGGAAGCAAAAGGGGGCACGAAAGACAAACGTCCTAAAGGCCTAGCTAATGGCTAAGGTAACCTACAGGATCCAATGGGGGCGCTGCTCCCCATAACATAGGATAGACGATCCTAAATTAGCCTAACCCTATGGCCTATGGCTCACCCTATGCTCCCAGAAGGAAGCTACGGTAAGGTAGTACAATAATACCGGTATAACTCTGTTGAGGTGAAGTAAAAGATTAGATGAGATAGGCGGCAGTAGACGAACCAATAGGCCCATTCCTAAAGAGACACCGAAACATAGGCCCCGGCACTCCATGAGCTATTGCCATTATGTTAGTAGGATATAGAGGACACAAGAAAAGAGAGAGAGGAAAAAAAGAGGGGGGGGGGGGTTGAAGATTCCTTGCCCAAGAAACGATCTTGAATGCACGCGAGCACGTTCAAGAGCCGCTGACATGCGGAGCTTAGAGATATCAAACTGTGTAGTTGGAGCGGGAGAGAGAATGAGTTGGATTAAGGTTGCT
>LQNS02001155.1:10859392-10873525 GCA_001587735.2 Parhyale hawaiensis
GACGGACGAATAGCGTGTGGTTTATGACCAGCTAAATAAATAAGCACAGACGATCGTGACTATTATTATGATATTCAGAAGTTTAAGTCTCCGTTTCCACAACAAAGGCGATGTCACAGAGTAAGAATGAAAGGACACGTAGTGTGATAATAGACACGTGGAACCCATGCACGAGGGTGTTCCCACACAGGATCAACGCGCATGGGAACAGTAAGTCGGGAAAGTAGAGGAAAAACAGATGGAGGAAAGATCAGTATAAGTAACTGGTGAGAAGGAAGCAAAATGGGCACGAAAGACAAGACGATCGTAATGACGATCCAACGGATCACGGGTCGTCTAGTAGGTATATACTTAAATCTTCAAGGAAAACATTATCACCTCTGTCACTTCGTTCGCGGGTGATAAACACCGGCATATTGATCAACGGACAAACTGACAGATAGATCAGAAAAATCCGGTCATTGCTCTTCGTAACATTCGTAACAATTTCAGCAAATTTCATATAGATCCGTTGATACCTGTTTGAGTTACGTTACCAAGAGAAAACTGGCAGACAAACAAACGTTTGGGCGGATCTATGTTCATCTAAGTTAATCATCATCTGTTTCACCTGACATATGTAATATTTCCTGTAATTTCATAAAGTTCTGTCCATAACTTTTTCGTAATCTTGGCGACAGATAAACAAACTCCCGACGAAACATGCCTTCCTGGAGGAGGCAATTAAGTTCAAAAGCAACTAGGCCTACCTGCTCCTCGGTATCAAGAATACATTTGTGACTGCTAGGCATAAATTAGGCATAAATAAAGAATCTCTGTTTCTTTGTAGTACTATTTTCGCAATTTTTGTAAGAAACAAATAATGTACCTACTTTGGCACCAGTAAGAGCCGCTCCAAGAAAAATGACAGATCATCGAAAAGGAATTGCAATGGCAGCACTGATCGTTATAACTGAACAAGAAGATCAGGTGCAGTTGGTGCAGTGCGTCCTCCTAATAGCTAGTGGAAATCACCACAAGCACGAATATCCAACAGGTGTCGATGCATAGTCATTGCTGTCATTCTTGACGGCGGAAAGTACCAATATAATAATGGTAACGCTTTCTTTGTTGATTAGCTACTTGATTCGCTGCCCATATCAAGTTGGCCTTTTGTACACCAAAATCTCACCAAACCCAACCCAGTTGGAAAATCTTACACGATTATCCTATGCTGCTCCTGCAGACTTCGGATAGCTGCCTATGATTTTCTGATTGGGAACGAGCACAAAGGATGTTAAATAACTTAGTACATATGTAGGCACTCAACAGCTTTTCCGCTAAAATTCAGTGTTTCCTCAAATTTCTTCCGAACAATATTAAGTGCTTCTTTGACAATTTAGAAATCTGAGCACTGAACACACAGGCATGAAGAACCGTAGGTATCTCTCTTGGCATAGATAACATGGATACGGAGTTTCATTTCCCTTTCACGTGTAATAAAGTTTCAACTACACTTAGATTGGACATAATAATAGCTGTTACACAAAATTGACCATATCTCATTTTTGCGCGATCAAATTTTCATGAAACTTGCAGGGAATTCGAGACATCTTATGGCAACACTGTTGAGTTTGTTTACAGTTTGCTGTGTCTCCTGATTGACATCGTTTTNTGGAAATAATAATAGCTGTTACACAAAATTGACCATATCTCATTTTTGCGCGATCAAATTTTCATGAAACTTGCAGGGAATTCGAGACATCTTATGGCAACACTGTTGAGTTTGTTTACAGTTTGCTGTGTCTCCTGATTGACATCTTTTTGCATTTTCTTTTGTTTGTTTTTGAGGTGAACGACAATAATAGCTTGTGATTGGCATAGCTAAAGTGCTTCTTCTTCTTCTTGAATATGAATTGACTTAACAATTGACGAGTTTCACCACGGATTCCTCAGCCTACTTCATTGGCAAACAGAATGTAGGTATGACCCACAGACATCTGTTGCTCATTTCAATTAGTTACCAACACTAGTATACGTACACCAAAATGGGCCGCACCAACCTCATACCCCGGCAGATAAACCTCATACCCCGGCAGATAAACCTCATACCCCGGCAGATAAACCTCATACCCCGGCAGATAAACCTCATACCCCGGCAGATAAACCTCATACCACGGCAGATAAACCTCATACCACGGCAGATAAACCTCATACCACGGCAGATAAACCTCATACCCCGGCAGATAAACCTCATACCACGGCAGATAAACCTCATACCACGGCAGATAAACCTCATACCCCGGCAGATAAACCTCATACCCCGGCAGATAAACCTCATACCCCGGCAGATAAACCTCATACCCCGGCAGATAAACCTCATACCCCGGCAGATAAACCTCATACCCCGGCAGATACGTAAGCATATACACAAGCACGGCACTCAAACCTACATACACCGCTACGCACGCACGTATGTACGCAGCCTCCCACGCGTAGGTAGGTACCATCAGAGCCAAAAGAGACGAATTAGAAGTCAGAGCAGGCGGCCCTCGGCTGCTATTGACAGCGGAGTCAACACGCCTCACCTCGTCTGTCAGACGCTGGCACAACAAACAGCTGTAGCTGCCGTACGGCACACCGTACAGAGTGTACGTGTGCGTGTAGCTAGGATCCTAGTGTGCACTGGAACTTTACCCTCTATATTATTTTCCTATTCAATTATCTTAGAGGTATGATAAGGGATAAAGACTCGTTCGAATAAAACTGCACGGCATTGAAGCAAACACAAACGTAGGTACGGCACCGCTGGCACTAGGAGTAAATGGGTTAAAAAAGGAGTAACCCTGATAGCTCGTAGGATTACCATGGAGACGTACGCATACCGGAGAAACACTCTGAGAACGCACACCTCCGCTTCCCCAGGAAAAGTTTACAGTAGTGATCTAAGACGGGGGTGTGGATAACCGCTATTCTTGGAAAATGTTCGAAGAAAATCTATCTCAGTTGAAAATGCTCCTCGCTAAAAGGAGGATAAGCAATGCAATGTTAACGAAATTTGCAAGCTGGTCCAGTATCCAGGATTTATTTTTGATCAACACCAAAATCGGGTCAGTTGTTCCTCGTAACAGTCCTAACATTTCCTGCAAATTTTATGAAAATCCGCAGACAACTTTCTGAGTTATGTTACCAAGAAAAAAGAAAACAAATTAACTGTTGAACACATCTGCACCAAAAGTTAATCATCTGTTTATTGACTTTATTCTAAAAAGGCGAACAAGACGATGTCAAGATCTGTAAATTTCATGAAGATCTGTCCATAACTTTTTGAGTTATTTTGGTGCGAGACAAAACAGGCAAGCAAACTCCGACAAAAACATAACCTCCTTGGTGGAGGTAATAATGTCCAAAAATGCGGGCGGTGTCCAGTAATGAGTGTCCCTCTGCCGTGCGGCTCAATAACTGTCGCGCACAAATAACATTATTAGGGAAGTAACCATAAAAGACCACTTCGCCAGTAAAGACTTAACCCTATCTTTCGCAGGCTTGTGTTGTATCTGGTTATAACTCCTGCAGTGTTGTATCCTAAATTCCTAAGGAAGACAACGACTAGCAGTTTTTCAGTATTTTTGCTTTAAGAATATTGGCTTAATGATGACGTCACGGTCCTCATTTCGTTGTTTTCATCGTAAGTTGGTATAAAGGATACGAGTTTCTTCTACACAGCTCCAGCCGCTCAAAATTTCGTCGCTGTTGCTTGGCTAAAAAACTCACTACTCACCACCCAGACGGCTTTTTAAATAAAATCGTCCTAGGAATCATTTTACTTTCTAAGACGTGAAGTAGCTATATGCAATACATTTTCTTGATAAAACTGCTTGCTAGTTAATATTTTCTCGTTCTGCACCGTCCAAATATTAGTCTCGTTAAATAAAATGGGTAATGGCACAAATCTCTTGGGTTAATATGATGAGGTCACAAGAAGCTCGAGGTAGAGCTGAGCAGCAGCCTGAGCTGCACTTAGAAACTGGGCGTCTGTGTTGTACTGCAACAATAGGCTAGGTCTGTCTCCTACTGTATCGCTGTAAGGGAAATCGTCCTTGTCGCGAGGCAACATAGCCCAATGACGTAGGATTAAACTGTTCAGCGACAGCAGTACAATCGCATCTTCATGCGACGAATTGTTGCTTCCCCATACTTTTATCTTATGTTTGAATTTAATTTATTCCAAAGGATTACCTATGGCTGTCACTAGTGTATTTGGAGTCCAGTAGCCGTGCGTATACAATTACTCGGGATCAGACTATTTTAGTACATGCGTACTACCATAGACCGCAACAGTACTTGACTCTTAGGTCCGACGCTGGCGGCCAAAAGTCGGCAACGGAAAAATGGGATTTTCTCAAGAGCTATTCTTTGCCCCTATCTCATACTGAAGAAAACAACTTCAAGGTACCCAACATTTTGCTTGCGGAGAAGGTATCTTGGATACGGCGGGGACGCACTTGGGTGCTTGCTTGCATGACCGTGTCTGGACATGTTCATAACAGTTCTTGAGAAAATCCCATTTTTCTCATTTTGGCCGCCCGCGTCAGAGGCCACTTGGACCTAAGAGTGGAGTACTGTTGCGGTCTATGGTACTACGGATCTAAATATGTAGGTACGTACATTCGTACTAGGAATCACAATATGAACGTACATACGTATAGGGATCTGAAGAAGACATGTACGTAGGCTACGTCAAATTTGTCGTACATGTAAGCTGTTACTGCCGTACACGTACCTATGCTATTATTGTCGCGCGAGTATGCTGTTACTGTGGTACACGCGTGCCGTTGTAGTACTCATACCCCGCTGTGCAGCACATGCAGCACCGCGTACCGACTCCCCTCACGCCGCATGGCGCCGCATTTTTCCCTCAATCAAGCAATTGAGTCGAGCGTCTTACTTCGTCTGCGGCCTCGGTGGGCCTCTGCTGCGGCCTCTGTCTGCTTCGTCTTACTCGAGGTTGTTCCACTGCCTGCCTCGTCTTTCTCTGTTTGCCCTGTCACACTCTTAAGTTTGTTCACTGCCTGCCTCGTCTTTCTCTGTTTACCCAATCTCACTCTCAAGTTTGTTCAATGCCTGTCTTCTTACTCTGTACCTTATCTTACTCGATGAATGTTTCACTGTCTAGCCTACTTTGTCTTACGTAAAGTTTGTACCAGAGTTTACCTTGTATTACTCAGAGTGGGTTCCTCTGCCTACCTAGTCTTATTAAGACCTTATTCCAATGTTTACTTTGCCTAACTCGAAGTTTATTCCTCTCTGCAATGTCTTCTTCGAAGTCATTCTACTGTCCACCTTATTTTCCTAAAACTTTCTTCCGCCGTCTACCTAGTCTCACTCGAAGTTTGTTTCACAGTCTACTTTATCTTACACGAAGTTTATTCCCCTGTCTACCAGCCTTGCTGTTCCCCTGTCTTACCTTAGCTCACTCGAGTTTGTTCCACTGCCTTTCGTGGCCTATTCGAAGGTTGTTCCAATGTCTACCTCGTCTTACTCAAAGTTCGAAGTTTGACCTACTATCTACCTAGTCGGTAGCGCCGCCAATACTCGCGCCAGCAGATCTACGGCAAGAGCGCCAATTGATGAGCATGCTAATGAGCACCTGGGCCAGCACCTGGCCATTAGCTGCGGTGACTCATGCTCACCTGTTGCTACTCTGACACACCTCAGAGGCTTAATGAGTAGCGATGGGTCAGCCTCATTGAATTTATGCGATATTTGCGTGAGTGACTTTTAGTATCTCTTATGGGGCCACGAGTAGTATGTGGGCTACCTCGAGTATGCGCTATATTAGGATATTCGCATCAGCTATAGAGCACGTGCGTAGCCTAATGTAGACATTATACTTGAATGTCAGACAGACCACACATCAGCACACCCACAGCTGTGTTATTTATGTGCATAGTATATAGTTACCGCGAATATTTTACTAGTGACTGCCGAACTCTTCTTGCTGTAACTTGGGGCGCGTTGTTCGATTGGGCCATTAAAGTCGATCTTAGAAAAGCCCACTTGACTTGTTCAGGAAATCCAGACAGGAAGTTCAGCTTCGTGACCTGGAATCGTGTTGTAGGTGCTAGAGGCAGCCCGCTACGTTGAGCCGACGGAACTCCCCCTATTTCGGAATTCGGAGCTGGGCTAAGCAGTTACGGGGAAGTCTCACAGGGATCTGATTTAGCGGCAGCGACTGAAAGTGGAATCAACAATTCGAAGCCAGGAACACGTCTGAAGATTCGGACAAGTCAAGCGTCAAAGGATTAATTTCGTCGCTATTTAATCGAACGCACAGTGCTAACCATAAACGCAAAGCTAGCAACTACCGAGCATGCTCTTATCTATTTCCGTGAAGCATCAGTAATAAAGGCAGCTTGACCAGCATCTGCTGCCATTTGTTGCATGCTGAGATGAACATCGCCATACTGAAGGTTGCTTGCTGCAACTCGGGTTAGGTAGAGAGACGGAGTAAATAGGAGTCAGACACGTCGGAGCACTATAGGAGTCGTGAGCCGAATAGCTACTCGTTTATCCTATCAGTCGGAGTCAGTAACATGACACTTTTTTAATAGTCATTAGGAGTCGGCATATTTTTTGACCCTAGGAGTCGCAGTCCGCCACTTGCTGGGCCCAGGAGTCGGTGTTAGTTCGTCCGACTTTGCAAAACTGACTATAATTCTTTTCTGTGTGCGCAGTGTCACTATTGATGTCAAACAGACAACTACAACACTATATATATATACACTGGTACGTTTCATTCAATTCTACTAGTGGCGCGAACCGTCATTATAAATGACGGCGGAAAATTAGTACTGTACTTCAGGAAACTCCCGTTGTCTAATCTGCTGTTTACTTTTCAGAGTACAGTCACGTAGCGTTTTCAGTAGCACCTTTGAACATGTACGAACACGGTTATGCAGGCGAACTCAGGTCCTTCAGCTGGTGCTCCCAACTGCCACCCACATATCTTAGATACCGTCTTCAACGCTCGAGTTTCTTCGTATCTTATTCCCATAGACCACGACAACAAAAATATAAATAAACTAGACGGACTGTGACTCATTGGGTCACCATCACCATCTCCTTTCTTCTCAACAGAATATTTAACACTGTGCGTGTAAGCAATGATAAATATATATATATGTGTCACAGTTTCTCGTTGTCAACACCTGGTATTATCCAGACAGGGGGCTCTCCGTCCGCCCTTGGGTTTAAATAGAATAAATACAAAGAATCGAGTAAGGATTCGATCCGGGGACCTAGAGATTACCACGCCGCCACTTTCACCACTAAGCCACAAACAACTGCAAGCACGCAAGGTACTTGGTGTTGCCCGCTGCATCAGTGCAAAGATATTAAGGCAGAGCCGTACGTGTGTGAGGGAGCTCATCCGTCTACCCCGAATAATTAATAACCTGAAAGATCTCAGATATGTATATGTATGACGTAGTCCAGTTGTATTTCTCCGAATCACTTTTACATTAAACATATATACGGTACACCTTTATCCAGCCGAACTCAGGCGGGCCCCCACCATTTATCCACTGTATACATAGTGCCATTACTTCTTTAACGCTCGAATTTCTTCCTATCTTATATCGAATGTTGATATTTTCCTTCTAGCTTTAAAAACATTAGCCTGATACTATTCTCTCATCGTCTTAGATACTGATACTGGCCTAGTGCCGAAAGTTTTCGAGTTTCAATGCTTTAGTTCACTGGGTTCGAATAGCAATCGGTAGGCATCCAGGTTAGAAATCTTTTCAAGTGTCCGTCCCGTCCAGCGCTGACGCCGGCCTGAAAAAAATTATTGTTCACCAGGTTCCGCTAACTTCTGCGCTCAGTTTATTTTTCCCTAAGTATTAAAACACAGAGNAATAGCAATCGGTAGGTATCCAGGTTAGAAATCTTTTCAAGTGTCCGTCCCGTCCAGCGCTGACGCCGGCCTGAAAAAAATTATTGTTCACCAGGTTCCGCTAACTTCTGCGCTCAGTTTATTTTTCCCTAAGTATTAAAACACTGAGTGTGTGGAAACAAGCAAGCAAATAAATAAAAAAATAAGTAAATAAATAAATGAGCAAGTAGGTAAATAAAGTTCACGGACTTTCAGTATAGACTAATATAGAAAAAACACGACGCGAATTATTGAATACTGCTGTGTAGCTACGCTACGTAATTATGCATGACCGGTTCAACACATGAACCTATCACGAACAAATCCCCTTAGGCGATTTAGGATGGGGCCAGAGGGTTGGGTTAGTTTAGGCTGCCCTCAGGGGTATATTTTGGCGGGCCCTATCCCTGCCACAATATATCTGGGCCTCACGAACAAAAGGGTCCCGACTGCCTTTGCCGCAGCTAGGGGATGTTGCATCTGGCTGCAGTTCCTACTAACGAGGTTAGTTTTGTAAAGTTAGGTAGGTTCTCATTTTTTTTCCTTTCTTTTCCTCGAGGTGGGCTGTCGATCGAGACAGCCGACCCAGTTCGTGGCAGGGTTGGCTGGTTCAAACCAAATAAAAACCATGGTTGAAACCAACCAAAAATAAACATTTTTTTATTCGATTTATCCGATTTTTCTTCATAAATATTGCAAAATAATCAGTTTTACTTCAGTAGTTTATTACATTTTGTAGACATTAATGTGTTTCTATTTAGGAATGCGTTTGTCTGTTAGGACTGTTAGGGTTAATAATTATCGCTTATGTTTATTAAAAACCTACAACCTATTGAATTTTGTGTTATTTCATCTCAGATGTATTTCTAATCATATTATCATTAGCTATAACACTTTGTTTTACCTCCGTAGACGCAACTCAGGCGTTCCAACAGAGATGAGTGTGCAGTATTCAAATACCACATAATTTGTCGCGTGGCCTACGTGCGCTACTACGGGCAGGAAACAAGGCGCAAAGTATAGTAGGAGACACTCAAGTAGTCGGCCATTTTCACGGCCTTCCACACGATCGAGATGAGAGGAAGTCCCGCGGACTAGGAACGCTATCTCGAGACCGACCTCATGCAACAGAAAAGGAAATGCAGAAAACCTACCTAACTTTACAATACCAACCTCGGTCAGCAGGAGCTGCGGCCAGATGAAACATCTCTTGCGGAAATGGTACTCCGGTTTGCCCCTTGGGAATTTCTAATCATATTCTGGTATGCTAGCAGCTACTGAAAATTATAAGTACGGTAGCGAATAGTTAAGCTGCTATTAGATAGCTAGTGAGCTCATGAGAAGGATGTTGGTAGGTATATAGCTATTTCATTTTCTTTAGTTCATTACTCTGCTTTAAATTAGCTAGTAACCAGCTAGTTTTCTTTGTATTTTGTAGTGTTTCTATATTTTTTCAGAGAATTTTATTGCTATTTCACTTTCTTTAGTCCATTGCGGTACTCTGTTTTTAATTAGCTAGTAGCTAGCTAATTCTGTCAAGTTGTATTGCTAACTGGAAGTGTTTTCAAGTTTTTCAAAGGATTTTATATTGCACTAATTATTTATAAATCAAAGCTTCTCTGCAGTTTGGATATTAAATGCAGCAATAGCAAATACAGACACTCAGGTAACTGCTTCTTCTTAACCCCTTTTCTTAGAATCATTCTGCTACAATACACAAAACAGCGGGCGACTCAATTAGGATAAGTTGAATATCCGCCGAGGCCACAAAACAGCGGGCGACTCAATTAGGATAAGTTGAATATCCGCCGAGGCCACAAAACAGCGGGCGACTCAATTAGGATAAGTTGAATCTCCGCCGAGACCACGAAACAGCGGGCGACTCTATTAGGATAAGTTGAATATCCGCCGAGGCCACAAAACAGCGGGCGACTCAATTAGGATAAGTTGAATCTCCGCCGACCGGTGTTTTGTCGCCCGCTGAGTTAATCCTATTCAACTTAGAGGTGGGAGGCCACAAAACAGCGGGCGACTCAATTAGGATAAGTTGAATCTCCACCGAGGCCACAAAACAGCGGGCGACTCAATTAGGATAGCTAACATGGAAGTTAAGCACATTGAACCCGTACTGTTCCTTTGGGCCCAATAGCGAACGCAAGCTGAGAGAATGTAGCACATTAGCAAACCCGGCATTGCCATATACCAAAATACATATCTCAACGAGCTCTTTCTTATGGTGTGAGGCGCAGGGTGGAGGGAGGTCATGGTGAGGAGGTAGGGGGCGTTGAAATTTTCCGGCCCCCACATGCTCAGTCCGTTCAAGATATGTGCCCGTGGGGAGCATGCCCCGCATCCTCCGTGGTTACGATCGTGTACAGTAGTTTTTCTTCATATCTTTCGAACTATTAGGAATAGAAAAAATATAAAGTTACCATTGGATTCAGCACGGAAAACTCTATTGGAATACACCATAAAAATGTTTATAAAATACATACACTATGAACGAAACGGCACGGATTCAATTATTATTTTCTATTTTTTCAGGTTCAAATGGTCATAACTTGTAAACTATTAGGTGTAGAGGAAATATAAAACAGCCATCAGATTCAAAAGATCAAAATCTATTAGAATACACCAAGAAAAAACCTAATAGCTAGTGCCATAGGACAGGAACGGCCAGCGATCTCCAAAAATAACTTTTGACCGATTTGCCAAACTTTGGGCTCCAATTTCGACGTTTTTTATAAGTTATGGGAAAAATTGATTGTTGTGACAGAAAGAGTATCTTTTCCCCTTCAAAATAAGCCCTGACAGAAACTCGTAGCTTCAATAATGAACGCACAGTAAGCTGAAAAGTGAATCCCACTTTTCTGTTCCGAAATTCCCACCCAAGGGGGATGCGCGGGTTTAAGTCCATCCTAGGATCTGCTTGTCCAATACAAGTCATTCCCTCAGGACAGCTGAATGAGCCCCAACCCTCGAAAAGGTTCGCCCAACCTGATAGGTTACTTTAGTTTTGGAAGATCCGCCTTTCTTTGAAGTTACTTCGCATTGCCTCTTCATTCTATAGGCCTACTCGTGAGAAAGCTACGCAGTTCCACGTCCCACAGCGCCACTGATACCGCAGATATGCCGTTGTACAGAACGTAGGCATTCTGGCCCAGCTACCCCACAGCCAACTTTATGACCGAACCTCTATTCGGGGAAGGACATATGAAAATGTTCAAAATAGAAATATTTGTCTTTTCAATTTTTGTAATTTGTCTTTTGTCAAAATCTCTCCCCATAGTTCGAATATCAATGGCAATGTATTGAGAGCTGGGCCCGCCCATGAAGCATCGCAGTTTGATTGATGGTAACGCAGTTGTCATGGTAACTTCCTAGACAGAAATTTCTTGTCTCCTAAGTTCGTAAAACATATCACGGTCCATTCACGGACGAAATAAATATGTACTTTAAAATTCTAAAATTAATGCAAAAGAAAAAAACACGACAGGTGCAGTCACAATATGTGATCTAATAAATTATTATTATCATTACGGTTACTGTAATCATTGCAGTTATTTTACCTTTTGAAACACTTCGTTACACGGATTATGCAGGCTTAAATAGCCAAGTTTATTTAGGCACAGCCCTGCAATGTCACTACCAGCGGCCGCGACCCTGCAATGGTACTCGCTGTTTCAATTTCAACGGAGATAAGCGCTGCCAATCGCTCTTAGTCAGAGCAGCACAATCATCAGTTCTCTCGCACGTACAGAACATGAACTGTAGCGAACTATCAACCTCGAGCTGGCCAACAGCTGTCACCACTAAATGCCTCGGGCGGCCCTCAACCGTACCCCGAACACGACTAGACTGGTTAACTGCACGGTCTACACAAATGAATCAAGCGTGAACAACAAATAAGCACATAAGTATAGATCTCAATCTAAACAAACAGATGTATGTACACCGACCTTCCTCATAACACGGGCTCTGTAAGGACAAAACACTGCATGGCTTTACGTACACACAGCACGGTACGAAGTGTCATTTATGCAGCACGCTGGTATACGTACGGGGCCGGTGGGTGACTGCACTGCAGCGTACGCAGGCATGCACGCTCGCAACAGCCAGGCAGGTACGCAAAAAAATGTCTAGTACAGCAACAGGCCCCAGCGCACCTGGCCACAACCTGTAGTACAACACCCCCTCTCCGCCCAGCCTGGGGGCACGGTGACCCCCGTCCCCATATGCCCCCGCCTCTCTCACTGCACTTCACTTTTCCTTGCCGCCACTAGGAGCAAGCTAAACTGACACGTTTAGTTCAACAATAGCGCATAACCTTGCTCTTTATTTACATACAAATAATAATACCTACGGTACGCTAAGGAGTGTTTGCTTTGGCAACAATGCTCTTAAGTTTGTACCCCCAGAAAATCCTCAAACCGCAGCGTCGAAGTAATTACGAAAGTATCGACTTACTAAAGCGTGGGATGGAGGCACTCTCTTCTCCAGGACTGCCTCCACACTCGGCTTAGAATGCGATTATTATTGCCTTTTTTCGAGATCGCGCACAAACTCACAGTGCACAGCCTCGCACGACATGAGCATGAGACACACTGAGCCAAGACCTCCCAGTGACGCAACCCCGTTCGAGTCCCGAACAGACAGTGCGGACACACAGGGTGCCATACTCAGTACTGTTGCCTTGACGTACTTGCTTTCGTTTTTCGACAGGACGCTGTTTTCACAGTAACACACATATAGCTACGTTCATAGTACAAGCCAGCTATTAAAATTATAGAAACAATTCATATCAACAAATGGAAGGGACTAATCATGATAAAATAAACACTGTAGCCTACACGTTTTATAACTGTTAGAATCACCTAAACTGTGATTAGATTAGGGACAGCTACGTAGCTACATAAATAGCGGCAAAATTACATTTTAATAATGAAATTCAGCTTCAATAAGAATAAAAAATACTCTTTACTTAGATTAAGTTCCCTTAGATAGAAGAAGGTACTTCATAAGAAAAAACACTGGAAGAAAATGCAGTCTCTCAAAACAAAGGGCGGAACCCCAAGCTTAGAACAAAGCGCAAGGGAGCAGTAAGTCGGGAATGAAGGCGACAATAGATAATAACGCAGGGAAGCAGAAAACAGAAGAACCGCAACCAAAGTGGACACGAGAGAAAAATATTCCAAAGGCGTAGGTAGCTAATACAAGACACCGCTCCGCGTAACAAACTACGGCCACGGATAGATAGAAAATAGAGCTACCTATTCCTATTCCGTGCTGGTTCTTAAATAGCTTAATGTTCCCTTAGGCCTCCTTACACTAGCCACCTATTTATGTCAACAGACGTAACGACAAAGGCCTACCATTTTTTCCCAACGAATCCTAAGTTTTTAGCTGCGTCGGCTTAGTGGTGAAATATCGGCGCTGTAAGGTAAATGTCCCCAGTTCGAGTCCTGCCTCGGGCTTCTTACCGCGCGTACTGCTGAAGAGACGACCACGTCTACCAGGCTCAAGGTATACATGGAGAACCATAATAACACTATAAACAAGCTAAAACTGAACAGCATGCGGAAGCACACAGCCCGTCGCATAGCACAGCGTCCGTCACCGCTCTGACATGCACTGAGCCAAGCCCCCCCTCCCCTTCAGTACAGCCTTGGGTCTGCACGTCACCGAATTTGTCCGATCCGTACAGTCCCCGGACAAATTATCAGACGCAGCCTGATATATCTGTACCCAACGTACCGTAATTTGTAACCTTCAAGTAGTGGAAATAAATTCTTCTATCAGGTAGGAACAAAATATATAGACAAGATAGGGCCTATACCAAAAACATCAGGCCCTGTCTAGCAATATGTCGAGGGCCTGTACTTTTATAGGAGGCCATGCCTGAACCCTCAGACCCTAACAGATCTGTCCCTGATGTCCGGACACACACCACACTGTCGGCAATACAGCACAGCTACAGCGGGCTGCAAATGTTCGCATTGGGAAGCGATCTATAGCTAGGTACATTAGGTGTGACAAGTTATGTTTATAATGTACCTATAGCCTATATGATGTACCTATAGCCTATATGATGTACCGAACCTATAGCCTATATGATGTACCGTACCTATAGCCTATATGATGTACCGTACCTATAGCCTATATGATGTACCGTACCTATAGCCTATATGATGTACCTATAGCCTATATGATGTACCTAT
>LQNS02001155.1:10897908-10909415 GCA_001587735.2 Parhyale hawaiensis
TCAACGCGCATAGAAACAGCAAGTCGGGAAACAAGAGGAAGAACATTGAAAAAGATCAGTAGTAGGAGGATGGAAATGGGAGGAAGCAAAGTGGGCACGAAAGACAGACGCCCCGAAGGCGTAGCTAATTGCTACGGTAACCTACACAAGCCCCCTGGGGACGCCGCTCCCCATAACATAAGATGGTCCAATGAACAACACAATCCCGTAATGGTTCCTTTGAACCAGGCGCTCAAGCATCATCCAAAACGTGAACAGCATTTGTGTATCACTGACGCCCTGGTAATACATCAGAGCTAATTTTTCCGTTTCAATGGAAAACTGTTGCATCTCAGTCAGTGCTTGAACAGTACAAAAAAAATTACTTCAACGAAACCTCCATTTATTTCGACCCACTTCGTGCTTCAACTCTGAAGAATATCTTACCGATCGAGGTGCTTGGTTGATCTTCTCAATTGGCCGACAGTGAGCACGTAGTAAACAAACTTTGATGTATGACTAAAGTGTTAATCAGGATCGATGACATTGCCAACGTATTTTCCCGAAGATGATTCATGAAGAATCGAAAGATTGAAATAAAAATGAATATACTACGCTTTGAAAAAGTCTTTAATTATAGTTCTTGTGCTACTACTAATTTAAAAGTCTTCAATTACTGACACTTAGAATACAGTCAAGGTTCATGATTCGCGAGACTGCGACTCCCAAAACTGGGGGAATGAGGAGCGACTAGGTAAAAAAAATGCCTTATTTTGAAGAGGCGCCAACTACGATTGGGGGAATTGGGAGCTTTTGCTGTACATCGAAGAGACGAGTGTCTAATTTTGAGGTTTCCTCATTTCGACAAACGCTGTCTGCAACCTCTCTTTTCATAAGAAAGCGACACAAAAGATTCAAAAATATCAGTTAAAACCTCCCTTGCCACCGTAAATGTTCCAAGAGAAGTAGCGGACAAGTCATATGAACTGTACAAAATCTCTTTATTGCAAGTGAAGAATTTAATTTCTGAGGGACGGTAATATAAATCTCAAGTAAGTGAAAGTTGGTACCTACCTACCCTGAAAAAGAAAAACCACACCTAGGTAACTACATAAAGTTACCAAATTTTGCATAAATTTGTACAATATTCTAAAAGTTAGAAAATGTTTTATTAGGTATGAACCTATTTTGAGTGTAAACCGCTTTTTTGCAAGACTCTGAAAATGCCCAAAAATGAACTCTTAACGGCTACCGAAAAGGACCGGAATGCTGTAGGCCTTGTAGGTTTGTCTCTCCTATAAATTCAGCCAAGGAGCTACGTAGAGATCGCAAGAACTTCGTCTTCACACGTGGAGAACCCCCAATAGCAAATCAAGGAAATATAAGAACGCCAGCAGAACCGTTTCAGCACCAACGCTGCCATATTTGACAGAGCTGACATCGCTCCAATGTCCCGACAAACCTGATGTGAAGTCTTGAATGAATTGGTGAGAAAACTAAACCTGTCCTCAGGCCTCCCTGACTTCCTCAGTACACAAACGACTACTTATACCGTAATTTCAAAGAATAAAAGTTAGGTACCGTATGTTGACTAATAGCCTAACTCGCTTCTCCAATGCATACCGTAACTGTTCGATTCCTTATATTTGCTTATAGGTATTGTTGTTGAGGGGTTCACTGTACGAATTTAATGATATTAAGAAGTTAAAACACTGTTTTATTGCCCTAAATGTACATTTTTAGCGGTCTACGATAGAGCGATTAGCTAACAGTTAAAATTGGTGCAAAATACAGAACAACTCAAAAATGTAAAAATATTGCATGAATGTAAGCGAAACACGGTTAGTTTACGTATCTTGTGGTGTTTCAGAGCATATATATACTACTAGATTTTACTCATGTGAGGAAAAACTTACTTCAGAAATTAACAAAATCTTGACCTGTAATAAAGCGATTTCCACAGTTTAGATATGGAGAACAACGTAGAACCCATGTTCGAGGGTCTTCCTACGCTGGATGGACGCACATAGGAAAGAATAAAAGAACAAGTCATCACCAGAAGGAATACGGAACAGGAAGAAAGCGCAGGGGGCACGAAAGAAAGCCTTCCCGAAAGTCGTCCAGCTGATTCAATCTATGGGGTCCTCTGGGGGCGCCACTCCCCACACATAGAGTAGGCAAACCAAACTACCTACCATAATCGATGGCCCATTCTATACCCCGTAGGGCAGGAGGCACCGATGGGTTAGAAAAAGGGTTGGGAGGGAACCTACCGCCTCTTCCCACTCTTAGTATTAGATAAGCTGGATTTTTCTGTTATCACAGGGACGGAACCTACTACCTCTTCACTCTCAGCTCCTAGTAGTTATTAGATAAACTGGATTTTCCTGTTATCACAGAAGTTTGAGAAAACGCGAACCACAGACTTCAGAATATGCAATAACTTTGGAAGAGTGAGTGACAAAATGCACCAATGCGTAATTTAGTTTATAAATGAACAAAAAACTATGTCCTGAGTCCTGACAGCAAGAAAAAATTATACCCATCATAATTTTGATATAAGAATCCAAAGGTCAACCCTTTACCGTTTCCACTAAAATGAGAGTTCAATGGTTAACCCTTTACAGCTCCCAATAAAATACGAGTTCAGTGGTCGACCCTACATATACGGTATCGTCCCTATTACAATAAGAGTCCAAGGGTAAACCCAATAGGAACCACTCCTATTTAAATAAAAGATTAAAGAGTTCACCCTTTATTGTCCCTATTAAAATAAGAGTTCAGAGGTTAACCCATTACTGTCCCCATTAAAAGATGAGTTCAAGGGCCAACCATTTATTGTCTTCACCGTAATACAGGTGCAAAGATCAACCAACCCATAGCAAAATTGTTCATTGCAGTTAGGCCCTAAATTTCAATTGTGACTCCTGAAGCCAGTTCGTGGGATTCCGACTCTGGCTCGCCATCTCCAAATCCTGCGACTTTGCAACCCTGGTGAAAAAGACTGTCTACCGACAAATATACGAGGGCGACGCATACTGAGACAGGGACGAGTTGGGTTGGGGGAAGTTCAAGCAGAAGTCAAGAGGAAGATCAGGTACACGAAAGTGAAAAGGGACCTACCTAGTTGCAGAAAAGTTCACGAACTCGGGAGGCAAAGCAGTTTCACGAAAATGTCAAGGGGAAATTAATATCAGGTTCACGAATGCGACAAAGACATGCTTGAGAGGAGGTTCACGAAGAAGACACGAGGTTAAGAAGATGTTCACGTATGAAACAAAATGAGATTAACATGAGGTTCACGAAGAAAGCAAGAAAAGGGTGAGAAGTTTACGAAGAAGACACGATGTTAAGTGGTTCACAAAAGAACCAGAAGAAGCTAAGAGGAGGTTCACGTAGGAGAAAAAGGTTAGGAGACCTGCTCAAGAGAAGGCATCAAGATGTTGAGAAGAGGTTTACGGAAGAGATGCCACAACGCTGAGGGAAGGTTTAGGTCATAGTCAAGAAAATTCTACTCAGGTTTAACGAAAATTGATTCTGGTGACAATTTTGAAGAAAAGAACGTCCAAGTCAAGAGGAGGAGGTTGAGGAACATCGGGGCAGTACAGCGGCAGTGAGGGAGGTGGGGGTTTGCTGGGATGGGGGAGGCGTACAGACACCACCGTGACGCAGGTCTGCTTTAGGTGTCGGGCAGCAATGGGGGAGGTGGTAGTGGTGGGGTGGAGGAAGGAGAGGGGATACGGGCTACGTCGCGCTTGAAGATCACATAGTGCCCCTTGGTGAGTATCTTTGTAAGGAAAGGAACGAGTAGGCTACGTGTATGTACACTGGTAAAAAATATGTATGTGAAATAATTAGAAAGTGTCTGCCAGCCCATTCGCCAGACACTTTCGGAATTCCTGTTAATGGCACAGGAAAGTATTTCATGGTTACATCATTACGCGCATTTTCCGTTTACAGAAAATTGAACAATTTTCCGTCATCAGAGTTGACAGATTAAGTTTTCATTCCGTTATTGATGTGGAGCTTGTCCAAAAATTACGAGACCAGGGTCAGACTCGAACCCAGATCACTGAGAGAAAAAGACGAATGCCTTTAAATACTCTAAAGTAGCGCTTTAGCTACCTATCGAGCTATCTGAACTCCTGTCAGCTGATGACCAAACAAGGATCGTCTTCAATCAGCAAACAAATCTCTCAAAGAAATGAATGTTGATACTGATTGCGAATAATTCATTGTTACTATTGTTTATGTTGTTGGAACCTCTCTCGTCGCAACTTGGGTGTTTCAACAGAGAAAAAGGAAGGGTCAATGGAAACATGGAACCCATGCACCAGAGTGTTACCACACAGAATCAACGCGCATGGGAATAGCAAGCTAAAAATAAAGAACAACAGAACAAAGCAACATCAGCACGAGTGCGAAAATGGAAGGAAGCAAAGTGGCCACGAAGGACAGACGTCCCAAAGACCTAGCAAACGCACCCCTGAGGCATTTTGGAATCAGATGCCGGAGTCACACCAAGTAGACCTATCGGCGAGTGCGACGTGCGATCAAAGCTTCCCAAAGGAGTAGCGGAAGATGCTGAAAGGTCGTAGGTACATAAATATTTCTGGCGGAACCCTCTTTTTTTGGCGTCACGGTATTTTCGAATCATTGCTATTATTTTCAGAAGTTTAAGGTTCCGTAACCACAACAATGGCGATATCACAGCGGAAGAAAGAAGGGACATATAGTATGGCGATAGATACATGGAACCAATGTACGAGGGTAATCCCACACAGCATCAACGCACAAGGGAACAGCAAGTCGGGAAAAAAAGAACCTGTGGAAGAAAGAGGAGCAGGAGTATGATATGGGAAGGAAGCAAAGTGGGCACAAAAAACGTCCCGAAGGCCTAGCTAATGGCTAGGTAACATTCAGGGGCCCCCTGGGGGCGCTGCTCCCCATAACAAAAATGGGCGAGCCTAAACTAACCTAAACCCTAAGGCCCATTCTATACCCCCCAAAGGGCACTGTATTTTAGAATAAAACGTTGAGAAAAATACGAAAAATTGCTTTAATTGCTGGAATTAAGGCAATGTTTGGCAATAAATACAATATATACAACTAATTTTTGAGTATCAAAGTTAATATATGTAAACAAAGGCAGTGTTAACCAGACTCATAACCCTATAATTTTAGAGGTTGCTGTTGGTGTCAACAGGTGTTACCTACCAAACCTGTGTCGCATTGGGGGCCGGGGTAACAAAAGAATAAGGAACAATTCTTTGCTAAGTGCCGGTTAAATAAAATTTTAGACACCTAAGTCTTCAAGTAATGAGATGATAATAATACGACTAACAACATTGGCGTTAAGAAAAGAATATCCTTTCCGTCTATAACGGTCAGGAGCATGTCTGAACAATGTAACAGGTTAACTCATCGCTTGACCATTTTGAGACGGTTCTGCGCATATCGTATGACGTCAGGTAGAGCGAAGAACGTCGGTGTTCCACAAATATCAATGGTATTCCGAATTCATTTATACCATTATTCTCGCTACCATGAGCTGATAATTGATGTATGGATATATTAAACCCGAAAAAAAAAAGAACTTGGTGAACTTCTTCGTTTTCCCAAAGCTCCGGAGTAGACAAAAAAGTGGGTTTTGGCAGGAATATCTTATACTAAGTTTTCGCTCTCACCGGGAACATTTACTGTGCTGCAAACATTTTTTGCCCCAGAAAAATGAACAACTACTACGTAGCAATTATGAGTAATTCAGTTTTCCCTCCAAATTTTTTCATGTAACCACAGACAACGCAAATTTCTCTTAAAGAAGTCATGAAACTCGTGCTCGTGCTGCGTGCGGAGCGCACTCTTTCACTTTGGAGGCTGTCAGATCATTCAGATGTCGAACTAATCAGTTCTGTCGGTGCTTCGTGCCCTGGTCAGCTAAGGTTTGGAATTTGTTGCCGGCATCGGCTTATGGTCGTATTGGCCTGCAGGCGTTTAAGTCAGCTGTTAATATTTTTTTGCTGGATTTACTTTAGCAGCGTTTTGGGCTTCACAGTGTTGCAAGATGCTTCATTTAGGTTATATTACCTGTCCGTGGGAGCTCAAGCGTGAAGTTTCAATAATAATAATAATAATAGTCAATAGTCAAATTACCCTAATATTTACGTTTTCACGGAAATTCGAAAGAAAATGCTATGTTGACGGAAACTGTTAGATAATATGATAAACCGCTTCTAAACGACCGAGATATGAAGCTTGAACTAGTAAAAAAAAACACTCCTCCGCTTGACAATTTGTAGTATTTTGATGAGAAAAGCTCTTTAAAATACAAATTTCACAAGTGAAGTTGAAAAATTTGGACTTAAAATTACTTCTAAAGTGTTTAATACTCCACCGATAGCACGTAGGTTTGCAACTGTAGTTTTTTCCAGTGAGCCATGTTCTTCCGCGGTAATTTTTTATAGTTGAGTGAACTAACATATGATCGTAAAATAAGCCATAACAGTACTTAGGAAGCCATGGCAATGTTGTTGTAATTGATTTCTTCATCTGCCAACTTATTCGTTTGACATTTTATTGCCTTATTTCTAGCAAACTGATTTTTGCATCGCACAGTTAACAGCTGTGATCGTGCAGAAATTATTACCCTTCTTTTTTCTTCATGGAAGCCCACGCTCACCGTATTTATGAAGCAAGTTACAGGTATGAACTAATTAACACTGTTTGCTATCTCCCCACTTGACGTCACAGGAGTGGGCGGGGCTTAACACGCAGGGCTTAAATTATTCACGTTGTTCAGCCATGATCAAGAGCATGAGCACCTCGAGCCACAGTGAGCGAACAAGCCCCTAAAAACTTGTTTCTGAGAGCTGACGGAAACGAGGGGGACACTCCGTAATTAAACAAGGCTATTAACTGACAATGTTACCGAAACAATTTAGGAATTTCCGTTAAAACGCGAAATGAAATACTTTTTTTTTCTCGAAACAATGAATAAATACAAGCGCTTCAAGCATTTCAGGACACTTGGGCGTATTTGTCGAACCAGAGAGTGGTACACACTTTCCTAATTCCTCCCGTAAACCGCAGAACTTTCATCATGTAGGGAAAGGGAAAGATACGTAGGTATTTGTGGGAACAGAGATGGGTAAATGTTCATGTTTGTACGAAGCAATTCCTTCCCAATGCTAGCACACATCGCATCGACTAAATCTTCTGATTTCGACTAACTCCTCTCCCTCATTTTTGGAGAGTAGCGACTGGATTTTAAAATTTGACACTCGCGTACCTACATCGCCTCCACGACTTGGGGCTCAACCAGTGGATATGCCAATTTCAGCGCCAATTTCCGGTGGCAACCTCCCACGCCTCCGCGATCGATGGGACTCCGCTTTTAGGCATCGATGACGTCACACGCTGACCCAGTGTGTGAATTGGACAGTGGGTCCGGCCGAGACCACCGGGACACAGGGCCGGTTTGGGGGCGGGACTTGCGCTGTGACGTCACTGCTGGCCTCCCTTGGTGACGTCACTACTCGCTTCCCGGAATGTTGAAAACACGCACTCTAAGCTCCAATAACAATGAAGAAGGTACAGTATCGGTAAGCCTGGCACGGTATTTTTTTGTAAATCCAAACTTACGTTACGGTTTATACGAACACTAATATTTTGCATCGACAACAGTCATTTCATTCTTTTCCGTCCAAAAAAAAGGACTTTGTTGGTAACGATTGGTCAAAGAACATTGTTCCTACCTGAAACAGATTCTTTATTAGGCACTTACAGAGGGATAAGTTAACCACTTCCCGCCTTAAAATCTGATCTTGGAAGATCTTTTTTTTTGTATCACCAAAGATGATGCTCGTTACGAATCGGAGTCAAACACATGTTTATACCAAAAGCAACAGAACGCGGCAAGGTCTTGGCTTGGCTCGAAGACAGTTGCCGAATCGGATCGAGTCGGTAACTGGTCAGAACCAGGTGTCGGACTCAGTAGAAATCGACTTACTTTGTCAACAAAAAGAGCCGGAAATGGAATTATTTTAAGGTCCAAGGAGTCGGAAACTGGCTGAACCCAGGAATCTGAGCCGGACTTCATCGACCCCAACTCCGCAACCCAATTAGGAAATGCCCTCAATATTTTCACAGAAATAAACTTCGTTGTCGTTCTGAGAATCATACCTACTCCTTTTTAATGACTATACTGTCGTCACTGTCGTGTTTTCGCGTAAGTGTATAATGACACGCACACAGCACAGTTATATCTATTTATTTCTATTTACATAATATACAAACATATTTGTATACAAAAAATCACGCTTAACTGTGAAAAGAAAGGAGAAAATTCCAATTCTGAAGTACGAGTCTCTTGTAAGTTGCTTGAATAAGTTATATATATATATATATATATATATCTAATACGTAACTGTTTTTAGTATATATTAGGGATTTCTTTTGAAATGAAGATCAAGTTCTTTGAATATGTTGGAAGAGGATGAGAAATAACTTTTACCAACGTACCTACCTAACTTTGGTCAAGCATGCAAACAAGAGCAGCGAAGAGCAGAAACCCTCAAGGGACCAGCACGAAAACCGTAAATATGTGCACCGTGACAGCAAAAGGCGACCACTGTTGAGCCTCACCGGCCTGCAAACGTCTCACACAAGAGGTGCGTCATACTGGTGGTACTAGCACGCAACGCAGATCCTTCAGTGGTACTTTTAAATGTGAAGGAAGGGATCAGTAGGTATCTACCAGGGCTGCGGTAAGGTCTCACTTCGACTCCCGGAACCAGTGGGGGTCCGGCTCCGTCATAGTATTTAATTAACTAAATTCGGAAAGCACAGGCTACAGAATCTATTCCACAACGTGCTCAAACCACTGTAAGCTGCTGGTAGCCCGCTGTGCGTTTACGTCCTCAAGCTGCGAGTAGTTTACTATGGCGGGAATGCCGAGATAAAACCGGCGGGAATGCCGAGATAAAATATTCCTATATCGATACGACATAATAAACTGAGTTCCGATGCTTGGATTACGTAGTGTGGCATTTGTGCGGTGGTAAAACCTGGAATACAATAATTATAGTAAAAATAATAATTCCCAAATTAGCGTTGGACACAGCATCCATATGAGAAAATAACTAATTTCTCTCTCTTTCCTTCTGAAGAGTGCCCTAGTTCAAACTGTAACACGTCCATCTTATTTCATTTCTAAACTTGATACGTAAATACATATAACGGATATGAAACGTCACACCTTGGAAAACGCACACCGCATTTCAAGCTGTAGCATACTCATAGTTATTTCTAGATTTTTCCTTTTTATCGCAGATAGACTAAACATGTTTAACCAAATCGCAATCACAAATTTCAATTAGGCTTGTAACCCCAACTACAACGCGCACCTAGGTACCTCCTAGTCTCATCGAGTAATATGTCAAGTTTAACTTTTATATTTTCTTTTTTGTCATACATAAGATGAAAGAATATCAAACACGAGTGTGTCACAAATTGTGCTACTTCTGTAGTATCTCTACTATGAAGTCTCCAAGAGTATATACTATACGTATTTCAAGCTTTGAATTTTCTTTTTAGAATGTACAGAATGAAAAAGTATTAAACATGAGTGTCTGGTAAGAGTTGTACTACTTCGAAGTTTCACAGAGTAATATGACTAGTTTAAGTTTTAAATTTTCTTTTTATTACATAGGTATATGGTGAAGAGGATTAAACACGAGAAAGAGCTTCTTCTTCAGTTTCTAACTGGTTAACACCGACTAGCCTACCTACCTACTTGGATCAATCCTCTAGTCGACAGTGAATCTTGTCCCATGGTTTAGTTTTAAGGATGTTACTCGTTAACATGATACCTCAGGGTGCAGCGCCCTGATCTGTAGGGCACTGCATCCATATGAGACAATAAAAAGTTTCCTTTCTTTTCTTTCTTTCTTTCTTATGCTGCGAGTAGTCCAGTATGGGTTTTTGCCCTCATGCTGCGAGGAACTCCAACTATAAGCGTTTCTACCCTCATGCTATGAGTAGCCCACAATGGGGTTTCTAGTTTCTACCCTCAAGTTCAGAGCTACAGGAGGACCAGAAGGAAAATGGGGGAACTCAGGAAATTGAAGTTGAAACTCGACCTTCCAGCGGCCCGGAAGTCGCGAGCCCCAAGTTAGTGGGACATTGCTGCGCGTGTCGCGCTGTCTACACACAAACAACAAAAGTTGTACGGCCACCAACCTTTTTCTTTTTCAAGCACTGCGCTGCGACGATAACTTGGTGAATTCATGTTCGGCAGCTGTTTCAATTGACCGCAGCATCTGATAATATTTCTTACTTCCATTTTTGCATAACTTGCAAGGAAAACGCAACCTAATCCACTAAATCCAGTCAAAACTTTAATCTAACCTCACACATGTGACCGTCGAACTCTAAGCAAGTTCCAAGTTTGCACTATTCAGCTCTATTTAATGATACAATCCCATATCCTCACAGAAAGGAGTGGTGAACGCGCCACCAAGAACGCAATCATATTGAAGGTGGGGCCTATGAAGTGCAACCAGAAACGACGGCCAAATCCGCTTCGATTTGAGAATCAGCAGATAAGTTGATTAAGAAAAACGAGGGAAAAATACGTTGACAATATCTTCTGAAAACTTACAAATGCCTTTCTAAATTAGCCTAAATATATTTCAAGTATCTCTCTTAGTTATTAATAAAGCGTCGATACATGGTGCAAAGTTCAATCATCCTTGTTTCACAACCACTGTGACCAAAAAGAGGAAAAAACCAGAACGCCTCGGTGGCGTAAGACCATCACCCATGGTAGGGGGTACATTCAACGGAGCCACTTTTTATGAACGAGGCTAAAGAAGCACAGCCCCATTCCTCCCCAGAGATTAGCTCTTCTATAATAACATAGGAAAAAATAGAACGCTCCGTTCTCTAGACGATCTGCCGCGGTTGAGAAAATTCAACGCCGTCATTTTTTGGCCACCTAGGTCTAGTTTTTTGGCATGGATCACATCTAGATCAACCCACCAAACTCCCTATAACAAATTGTGAAAATTGCTCAACTCCTTCGCTTCGACCACTTATTGGGTGGACAGACATAGGCTACAGTTGCGAGCATAATTAAGGGACAGAAATAAAAAATTTCTCATCTCAAAAACTGTAAAAAGTTCAACGCTGAAATTTTAACACAAAAGAGGTATAGGGATACCTAATAATATGCTAAGAATTTATTACGATCCGAAGGATAAGAAAAAAGTTATGTATATTTAACTTATAATTATGGATTTAGTGGGAGCAGAATTAAGGGACACTTTTCAAATATTGTAATTTAAATATTTAGTAAACCCATTTTCTTGCGTTTCCGAAGAAGAAGAAGAAGACTGCCTACGTGTAAACATTGCAAGTACTGCAAGCATGGCTACCCGGAAAAAAGTTGATAAATCTTTACGCATGAAAATTGTTAATTTACACAAACAAAATCTCAGCATCAGGGCAATCGCAGAACAGGTAAATCG
>LQNS02001155.1:10910391-10921559 GCA_001587735.2 Parhyale hawaiensis
ACACTAAATTCATAATTATAAGTTAAATATAGATAACTTTTTTCTTATCCTTCGGATCGTAATAAATTCTTAGCATATTATTAGGTATCCCAATACCTCTTTTGTGTTAAAATTTCAGCGTTCAGCCTTTTACAGTTTTTGAGATAAGAAATTTATTATTTTTGTCTCTTAATTATACTCGCAACTGTATATACGTACACACACAAATATATAAACATACAAATATATATATACTTCAATCTTCAATAAAAACATCACGTCTCTCACTTTGTTCGTGGGTGATAATAAGAGGCATACAGTACATGAAATGTGGGACCCGTGGACGAGGGTGTTCTTGCATTTGATCGACGGGCATGGGTACATAGCTACTACATAACAGAGTGTCAACGTAGGTACCGTATATTTTGACGCTTAGATTAGGCTAGATAGCTGGCAGTAGACGGGACCACAGGCCCATTCCCATTAAGTAGCCGGGATTTCATTCTAAAGACCGAGTCACGCTTTTTCGTATGATGATTTTTTTAAAATTTTAGCGCAAAGACACAATACCTCAGTGGTATTCAATACCAGGAATGTTTCTACTAAAGCCAGAGTAAGTTTAGTGAAACACTCTAAAGAAGATCGACGAGGTAAATTCTGAGTTCCGTGGCTTTATGACGGCAGTTTAAGCCAAGTTTTTACCGTATCACACTTTATTGAAGATGCCCAAAATGTTCAGTTCACACGAAGAAAACGAGCTTCATTCCCTGTACCAACATATAAGTCAAACAATGAAACAGAGAAAACAAGTGAAACGGGACACGATACGTCAGCAGTATACGACTATGTGTAGATTGTCCACTTTAGCTGATGATGAGCCGTATTTGAGTTTGAATACTTTCGTCCATTAAATCTCAGCCACTTAATCTCGGTAGATATTATGGACCCAGCGACACTTCGAAGCTTCTGTCAGAGTCTCCATCGATGTAATTATAGCTACTGCACACCTCTCTCATACACCTTCCTCTTCAAGATGGACCACAGATGTTCGATAGGCTGAGGTCAGGAGAAGCAGGGGGCCATGTCATGAGATGTGCCTCTATGAGGCCTAGACTACTCACGAACGCCGTTGGTGGCCTTGGCGGAATGCAAAGTCGCATTACACTGCACCATGCATTACCATCAGCTAACGCTGGCGTGCAAGTAGCAGGTCTTCCAACCACGAACACAAACGCTCTTCCAGAAACAAGTAGTAGGGGTTGCTGGTGATTTCAACACCTTCGGGCACCCAAAATGATCCACCTACAATCGCTCCACCGATGATTCCTGCCCAGAACAGTGCTCGACTCCCACCCTGCAGACGCCGAAGTCGCATACATATAGGACTTAAATTCTCAAAAAAGTAGCCACAGTTTGGCCCATCCGTTGGGTTCATCCAAGGTAGGACGAGCCCCATCCATGAAAAAGACATTGCAAGAGTCGGTCTTCATGTTTTTCTTTGCCCATGCAATGCATTTCTCCTCGTGGGACCTATTCAAAGAAGCTGGGGATGGGTTTCATATTTTTGGCCACCTCGTTGAGAATTCTGCGCCGGGTAGCTACTTTTCGACACAGATCCAATTACAGAACCTTCAAATAAGGCAGCACTGGTTGCCCTGGATTTTGTACCGTCTACGTATTCTAAGCATATTCCTCTCGAGTGTTGTTCTTCGCTTGCTTTTGTCCTTCTTAGCCCTGATGACAGGGTTCTTCTTCACGTAGGACTTCAACGTCCTTGGGTCCCTTTTAGTTCTCTGGCTAACTTCGCCACAGTAACGCCATCTACAAGCTCTTGCACAATCCGTTCCTTCACTGCAGTTGTCAATCGTTGTTGACTCGACATCTTGTCACACCGGCAATCAAGCGTGACACGTTAGAGATTTCGTCAAAATGCATAGTCACATAACTCGGAGCTTAGGTGCTGCATCATCTGCTTGAAGGTTTATCACTACACTGACTTTAGTAGAAACCTTCCTTGAATTGAATATCACTTTGATATTGTGTCATTAACCTAAATGTTTCATCAACTTGCTATGAAGCATGAAACTTATCATACTCTATGAGAAGCGATTCAGTGCTCTAGAGCTCGGCCTAATGCTGAGACTACACTACAAACTCACATGTTCAACTTGACTCGAGGACAAGCAGCTCGCAAGTCGTTACCGTATCTATGCTACCAATTTCCGGTACGTAGCTATAGGGAGAACGTGCATACGAGCTGCACATCCTCGCATCAAATTGTACGTACGATTGCACAGTGTAAACAGGCACGACTGTGAGTGCAGCATCCAATGTTCACATTAACTCAAGTTGGGGGAACTGAAAGGGGAACGATCCAACTAAGTCCAGGGCTAGGCCTAAATCTACCAGCGCAACAAGCACTGCAATGCGTAGGTAGGTTGCAGTACCCGACACGATTTTTTTCAGCAATGAATTTCTTGCGTCGCTCGTCGCTTGATGTGGCTAGAGCCTCGAGACTCGTAGAATTGATGGCAGTAAGACGCCAACTCCTACAGCTACTCAAGGATTACAACTCCGATTCCTAGTGGCCTACCCTAGCATTTGGTTGGTGTCACGTGCTTCAACTAAGACTGAGCTCCTAAGCAAGGTGAATTCTGTGCTTGGTGACAGTGAGGTTGCCCGCAGATGTTTTTATGCTTTTTTGCTGCCTGTGTTGGAGTATTGCTCTCCGGTCCAGCTGGTGACACTCACTTGCGTCTGTTGGACCGACTAGTTGGTTCAACCAGCAGGCTGTGCGCTGATAATGATCTAGTGAACCTGTCCCACAGGAGAAGAGGAGCAGCGCTATGTATGTTTTATAAGGTGTACAATAATGAGGGGCATTGGTTGTTTTCTTCTCTCCTTGCCCTCAAGATCTTTAGGAGTGAGGCACGTGCTGCGTCCGAAGCGCACTCTTTCACATTGTACGATGTTGGATGTCGAACTAATCAGTTCCGTCGGTGCTTCGAGCCCTGGTCGGTTAAGGTTTGGAATTTGTAGCCGGCATCGGCTTTTGGTCGTATTATGCAGGCGTTTAAGTCAGCTGTTAAGGGCTTTTTGCTGGATTTCCTTTAGCAGCGTTTTGGGCTTCCCGGTGTTGCAATGTGCTTCATTTGGTTGTATTACCTGTCTGCGGGAGCTCAAGCGTGAAGTTTTAATAATAATAATAAAATCAGCCTCAACACAGAAGAACAACTAATTTTTAGCAGACTCCGACTAGGCCTACTGATTGTAGCCAAAAACCTTCAATTCCTTGGGACTATAGCACTACTCAGAAGGCCCAGAAACAAACGCAAAGTTCTATACTTGCAGTAGATATTAGCTGACCAGATTAAAGGTGTTTCGACTTTCGATACCTACTGTCAGCATCGGTACATCTCTATATAGATGGCATTGGCATAACTGACAATTCACGACTAGAAAATTTCACACCAGCTAGGGGTGTACCTACCGATGTTGCAATGCTAACGGCAGCAAAAGCAGTATCCCGCAGGATTTTGGAGGGGGAGGGATGGGGTGGGAGGTCAGGACGGCGTCGAAGTCGGAGGAATACCGGGAGTCATCGAACAAACATGTTCAGGACACGGACGATACATCTCGGCTAACCCAGGCATAGACAAACATGTAACTACCGGTACTTCACCCATTCCCTACAACCTTAGAGAGTCTCATTTCTCTTAGCAATAACACATTAATGTGTCTTCCCAAATGCGAAGACTGACAGCTAAAGGGTTAAACCTTCGTTAGGTACGTAAGGACGTCTTTAGTAATCCGTAAGTCCATCGAGAGGAGCCTTTCTACGGAAAGAAAATCTTCAGTTTCATTCCTCAGCAGGTGACTAAGGCAGAGTAAACGCCTAAAGCCTAGGTACCGTATAGACCGACCGGGGGAGGGGGGCAAAATCAAAATCTGCCCGACGCCGGGGGCATCAAAAGATATTTGGTCGTAGACGGGTCCGGGGTTGACCCAACTCGGCCGGGGCTGGGACCACCGAGGCTTCTGTAGGTAGATCAATAAGAACTGAATTTTCACCGGGACCAGAGTCACCACAAATGATTTGGCCGGGGCGGTAAAAAATTGCCGGGGATCAACGGACACAGGAACAGTAGTTGAGCAAGAATATGAGGATGACCAGAAGAAAGAATCTTCAGTAAGAAAATAAAATGGAAGAAAAAAATGGGACACGAAAGATGGATATCCCAAACAGGATTGCGGAATTGGAGGATTTGAGAGGAAGTAGGAAAGCCACGTGCTCCATGAATCGGAGTCGTAATTTAGAGAGCTCCGACTTCGGGGAGCAACACTATACAAAATAACTAGCTATATGATATAGCTACAGTATTTCTCACATTTTTAAAATTTATTCATAATTTCTGGTTTTGAGCCGTAAAATAACGTAAGATACCTACTGCAAATATGAATACATATAAATATATAATTACATATTACTTTTTACTTAATACATGAGCTGGCTTTTGACAGTGGATGCCATGAGTGTTCACGCGGAGTTTTGCATACTAATGCCAACTATTCACGTTTTATAACCTAACTTGATCATTTCAGTCCCAAATGGTAGAAATGCAAATGCTAACAAAAATATTTCTTAAGCTGATGTATATTTTTGGCATTCAGTAATTGGCCTGTANTGTTCACGCGGAGTCTTGCATACTAATGCCAACTATTCACGTTTTATAACCTAACTTGATCATTTCAGTCCCAAATGGTAGAAATGCAAATGCTAACAAAAATATTTCTTAAGCTGATGTATATTTTTGGCATTCAGTGATTGGCCTGTATTAACAATTTTTCTATATGACAATTATTAATGAAAAACTAACACACGATAAGCTAAAGTCCTCAATGGTAGGTACTATGATGCTAAGTATTATTGCAAATGGGATAAAAATACCTACTCTGTTTAGCTTAATATGTGGGTATATCTTGGTAAAAACAAAGCAGCTGAACAAAATTAGTGACTACATAATGTTTCAATTATACAAAGAATTCGAAGTCGGAAAAATTGAAAGACCGGGAGTCGATATCGGACTTGAAATGTCCCGATTCCACAACCCTGGGCCCGAAGACCTAACTAAAGGTCCGGTCCCACAGGACCGAACGAAAATGGTAGGCATCAGCCGTACATACGCAATATTCGTTATCATCCTCTAATCAGCTGCTTAACCTCAGCACACGTTCTCAATGCATCCGCACTGAGTGGTTCGTCCGCACCCAAATTTTTGAGCTGCACAAAATTTTGGTTGCGAAGGAGATTCCGTAATACATTCACAATACATGCGCAATCCATACGCAATACATTCGCTATCTCGCCCTTTATCCGCAACGCTAAGGCAATTGCGTGTTGATTGCGGAATGGGGGCGAGTGTGTCGCATATGAATAGCGTACCTATCACATACATGCTACGAATCATAAGAATGCATTGCAAATACATAGCGTATAATCAGCGAAAGAATACCGGTTCGATTGCGGAAACAGAAGATTGTGTATAGCCTAAAAGTGAGCCCTAACTTGACTCACGTCAGCTGGCATCTATTCAGGAAAGTTGCGACAGAAATATGTCAGGCGATATTGGACGAGTATTTGGATGATCGAGCAGTTCACATGCCCTACCACTGAAGAAGGATGGCGCCAACTTTCCAATGAATGGATGCAGAGATGGAACTTCCCGCACACTATTGGGGCCATAGATGGCAAGCATGTCGCATGCAAAGCTCCTCCTGTATTACCTATATCCTTAATATTTGCAATACATTCAGCCTGATTCAACGATATTTTTCACCCACGGATGGCTTCCGCAGGGCATTCTGCTTTTGTTAAATCCGCGACACATTCTCAATACATGTGCCATTCACACGGTTTATATCCACACAGTATTGCGTAAAAAAGTCTGTATCGGCAGCGGATGATTGCAAAATTGGGACCCCCGATTCATTCGTAAACCATCCATACTTCTACAGGACCGGGCCTTGAGGCTTTATGGTAACCCACGGCGACCTCCTGGAGGCGCTACCCCTCTTCACAAAGGTTGGGCGGACCTAAGTACGCTCACGCTATAGCCCATCCTATGGCTCATGGGGAGAGAGGGACGTTTCTGGTCCCCTTATATTTACCCAGGGACACAAGCAAAACATCGTCACTGCTGAGCCTCGGCACAAGCACAACAGCTTGGGAGCCGCTACAACAGCCGCCAGCACCAAGCACAAAGCTGCTCCAATATTGCATTACTCGCAACAGAGGACGAGCATGCGGAGAGATCCGATAGGTTCAGTGAAATGAAGAGACTCGGCGAGTATAAGAAAAGTAAACAGGGACAGTATGTATTAGCCTAGGCCAAATACGCATATTAAAGAGCTCCTGGAGAGTCCCCGCGCTCGAGAATAACATATCAGGAGAGAAATTTGTTATAGTACGAGCATAGACCGCAACAGTATTGACTAAGGCCTCGAGCACACTAGTCACTCTGTGGCGGCCACATGTGGCTGTGTTTTGAACACCCGGCCACATGTGGTCGCCAGTTAAGATATACGTTTTTACATCTATGCAGCAACAGTATATGATTTCTCATCATTAACTTATGTTTTTATTCGCAATGAAAATAGTCCATGTGCTTTTTTACAAATACAAGGTGTAACGCGAAGGTTTGCGCTTGCCGAGCGCATTCAATATACCTAGTTGAAGCATAAATCACATATACATGGTGACTTTAAAATAATTATTAATCTTCCACACAGTCAAAGGAATGCTTAATACAGTTATTGTGGTTTAATTTACCTTGTTGGAACAGCGGGAGCAGCACACGCGTACTACATGAAGTTTCCTGCATGAGCGAGTAGCGGCCACTTGTGGTTGCCACAAGTCGCTCGTGTACGCGCTGCCGGCCACAAAACGCAGTGTCTGTGGCGGGGACGAGCGACAGCTCGCTACAGTCCCGTGCCACAGACACCGGTATGATCGGCAAAGCTTGAAAACAATGGGAACCTACGGGAGAAAATAACCCCGCTACTTGTGGCTCTACAAAGTGGCCAGTGTGCTCGGGCCCGCCACTTTGCGCCGCCACTTGTGGCTCTACAAAGTGGCCAGTGTGCTCGGGCCCGCCACTTTGCGCCGCCACTTGTGGCTCTACAAAGTGGCCAGTGTGCTCGGGCCCGCCACCTTGCGCCGCCACATGTGGCTCTACAAAGTAGCCAGTGTGCTCGGGGCCTTAGGTCCAAAAGTGGTCACTGCCGCTAGCGGCCAAGATGGGAAAAATGGGATTTTCTCAAGAGCTATTATGAACATGTCCAGACACGGTCATGCAGGCAAGCGCCCAAGTGCGCCCCGCCGTATCCAAGATACCTTCTCCGCAAGAAAAATGTTGGGTACCTTAAAATTGAAAATCCCATTTTTCCGTTGCCGATGTTTGGCCGCCAGCGTCAGACCTAAGAATCAAGTACAGTTGCGGTCTATGGTACGAGGTTGGGCCTACCAGTCCGCAATATTATCTAGGCCTATTGGTGATCCTAAGAGAAGAAGAAAGAAGAGACATGCAGCATGGCGAGAGAAATGAGGAAATAAGGTCGTGAGAAAAACTACAAGTGATAAAAACTACGGCTTGCGACGAGAAAAACGGTTTGTGGGGAAAACGGCTCGTGAAACGTCAGCTATTGTGGAAAACGGCTCGTGAAACGTCAGCTATTGTGAAAAACGGCTTTTGAGAACATTGGTTAGCAACAAAAACGGCTTGTGTGAGGAAAAGCCGCTTATGGTGAAAAAACGGCTTGCAATGAAAAAAACGCTCGTGGGGAAACACGAGTTGTGGGACAACCCGGACTCGGCCAGAACCTCCAGAGCGAATGATAGAGGAAGTTAGCGGTCGCAGTCTGCAGTTCCCTGGGGCCGCGACTCCCCAGCAGACCCCTAGCGACTATCGGCAGACCACCTGCCAGCGGTGCAGACCAAACAAGCGCAGCGCTGAAGCGCCCACAAGACGATGAGCTGTGACAGCCGACAGCTCTGGTGACTCATGGCTGTAGCGCAGAACCCCTGCCCCCTCGTGGTGGAGGGGTCTAGAGCGCCGATCTATCGTTATCAAGAACAGCCTCTAGATCTGTGTTGCTGCCGCTGAATTTGAGGTACAGCCGCTGAATTTGTGGAACAGCCGCTGAATCTGTGGTAGAGTCGCTGAATCTGTGGTAGAGCCGCTGAACCTGAGGTAGAGCCGCTGAACCTGCGGTACAGCCGCTGAATCTGTAGTAGAGTCGCTGAATCTGTGGTAGAGCCGCTGAACCTGAGGTAGAGCCGCTGAACCTGTGGTACAGCCGCTGAACCTGAGGTAGAGCCGCTGAATTTGTGGAACAGCCGCTGAATCTGTGGTAGAGTCGCTGAATCTGTGGTAGAGCCGCTGAACCAGTAGTACAGCCGCTGAACCTGTGGTACAACCACTGAACCAGTGGTACAGCCGCTGAACCAGTGGTACAGCCGCTGAACCAGTGGTACAGCCGCTGAACCAGTGGTACAGCCGCTGAATCAGTGGTACAGCCGCTGAATCAGTGGTACAGCCGCTGAATCAGTGGTACAGCCGCTGAATCAGTGGTACAGCCGCTGAATCAGTGGTACAGCCGCTAAACCTGTATTACAACCGCTGAACCTTTGGTACCTACAGATTCTTAGATCTGAAGCACAGCTGCTAAATTTGTGATAGGCCTACTCTCCTTGAATTTGTAGTCAACCCTATAGATCTGTGGTGTTCCTTTTAATACTGTAATACGCCTTCTAGCTGTGTGACACACCTGCGAACTCTGTGGAACTCCCTCTGGATTTGTGATAAGCCTGCTAGATAAGTGGTACTTCTTCTAGATCTGAACTGTGGAACTAGCTCAAGATGTGCGGTACCTATACTGCATAAATACTCTCCTATAGGTGTAAGGAACTCCCTTAAGATTAAAAATTTGCGATACGGCGGTACATCTTCTAGATAAGTGATAGCTAGTCCTACTCCACTATATATCTAAGTGGAACTCCCTCTATATTATTACTAGTGGACCCGTGCGTGAAAAATTCACGCAATAACCTATACGTTTGCCTAATGCCATCAACAAAATTGGATTGAAGGATTTCTACGACAAGACGCTAGACCCAGAAGAGAATGCACAGCTTGATCTATCAATTATGATGAAATTGCATTGAAACCGTACTTCAAGCAGCAAGAAATCGGTGGGTCAGAATCTTTTCCCTCTTTCTTTGTAACTAGATACTGATAGCATTTTTTCTGCAGCAATTTAACAGGAACGTCCGAATTTAATTTGGCAACAATGCGCAGCCGTGCGCGTCTGACGCGGAACCTCTCTGATCAACATCTTGGTGCACTCTGATGATCTGATCGCAGTCCAGGCTCCCAGTTTTTCACATTCCCCCGATGTGAGTTTTAGATTTCCCCAGATCTTGAAAAATTCCACTGATAGTTATAAAAGAATACAAATAAAACCTTCGTGCTTATCTCAATGTATACGGTAACACTTAATTGCGTAGTTCTTAAGTATTAGGCTTTGAAAAATTTCCCAATGTGGTCTGAAAATTACTGAGACCCACTCAAATCCCAAGATCAGGGAAAATTTCCCAAGAGCAGCAGCCCTGTATCGCACGCCTGGCAAGGGACACAGCAGCCGTTAGAGCAGGAATTGGTCGCACCGCCCGCCGCCAGCGCTGGCTGCTCTGGACGACAGCTGGCCTGCTAAACTGCCGCTGTTCGGTGTACACGCTCCAATGTATTCCGTGCTTCTCAAATACTGCCTGCCAGCTTCTCGCTGAACTGCGTTTGGTGTGCCAGCGCCCTTCTGCAGCGATTTAGCTAGAAAGTTCAATTTTCATTTTGCAACACTAGGCAGCACTGCTTGTAACGGGAGACCTCACGGGAAACTAGCATCAAAAAGTGACGTCATTAATACCGTCAAAATCGACGAACGTGCCGCCTGAACAGCCTATGAATATTCTAATTAATTTGGCCTGAAAAATCGTCACCAAGTGTAAATTTCATCAATTGAGCTAAAAATAAAAGAAGAGAATATATACTAATTGAACAAGAAACAATTACACTAGCCAACAAATTTCAACTTCGTCTCTGCTACTTGAGTAAATGTTGCTCTATCTCATTAATCTAGGTAAGCTGAATCCAAAAATCTGTGCTTAGATTTGTCTTATCAGGTAAGGTTCTTTAGATATTTGTACCTAGCCTTCTCGTAGGAATAGCATTATAGGTAAATTACGTCTCAAAATGTTGCTAAGGGCGTTGTGCAGGAATAGCATTGATGAAGTACCTATAAGCAACAGCGAGTCATTAGGCCTACTGGAAAATGGGACGTGACGGACAAATACGGTCTTCAGATGAGGAATAACAAAGTGGAACTAATCAAACTGCAGTTGCAAGAATTTCACTAGCAAATTGCAAGTTGACCAGTGTTACCAGTAAAACATGAAGCGAAGGCTGGTGGAAACTTTCACAGCCCTAGCGGCAAAATCTAGTCTGGTTTGGCCCCTGATTCATCTTCTTTGAAGTGAAACCTCATTCACACTTCGTATTTAGTTACAGGGCTCTTCACGATATCATATTTAAACATATCGCCGTATTTGTTGGACTTAGCCTAATTCATTCAATCTCGCGCTCCTGACTGGCCAACTACTTGAGTTGCACCCATGCACAAAACACAGTAAGATTATTGTCGTCAAGTACAAAAACTTTGAGCAATAAATATTCATATAATTTTTCTTGCGTCAAGAATATAGCACTGAATATATTTTTGGATAGGACTACGAACCCAACCTATGAATGCCTGAGGTCCGACCCCTCAAATATGTACTTCGACTCGTCGATGTGACGTTATTTGGCTAGTAAGATGTGGTTTAGTAAGATGTGCTTAGATTAGGCTGCGTTCAATTAGAAAAAGCTAGACTGGGTTAGGGGTTGATTTCGTTAGGGTAGGTAAATGCAGTACAGTATAATTTTTTAGACTTATTTTAATATAACTTGCTTCAAAATAAGTAGGCATGGGCAATGAATGTACATTAGGAGATAGGCGGGGGGCTTTTTTCCTACCGCGAATTTTTTTCTACCGCGGCTTTTTCCTCCGGGGGCTTTTTTCCTATAACTGCCGCTGCC
>LQNS02001155.1:10964432-10975645 GCA_001587735.2 Parhyale hawaiensis
ACTCCCCTTAATATAGGACCATGTATCCCATAGTAGCCTACCCTGCGGAAATAAACTTATACAAATCACGGTTATGCTCAGTGAATAGAAATAAATTTACTACTTAGCAGCAAATTTGACTACTATTTACTACTTTTTTTACTACCTCCCAGATTTTACTACTTTTTACTACTTTACTACCTTGTAGACACCCTGAAAGATAAACTAAGGAAAGAAACGGGAAACCGTGGCCCCGTTGCCACCCCCTCCGCAACGTTGATGCGGCAGGCTTGGAGGGGAAACCTACCTAATTCTACAAACTAACCTCGTCAGCAGGCTTTGCCCTTGGGTGAGTGGTGCCCATTTATATTCTGTCAGGGAAAGGGCGAGTCGGCAGAATATGCCGGGGTTAAAATATGCAGGAAAATGCGTCCCAATGCGTAGCGGTGTCCGTTCCAGTATCCTAAAAGGGTCAAGGATGTTGAGAATTCCCTTTATATTTGAAGAGACATCCAAAACCTAACTAACGGCACTTGCTGAGCAAAGTGAACTTGACAGCTAACATTTCAACACTTTGCTAGGTACGCACTACGCTGTATTGATCAGGACTCAACAATACATTCGGACTATCACTTGAGAAAACTCGTTCTTTTGACTAGCGTGTGTACCAGCCTTTAGAGATCCATAAGATGGAGTCCCACTTGAACTCCTTTTCGGTACTCTACAGTTGTTTGCTACCGCGTTTTCAAAAATACAGGAAAAATCAAAACACGATTGGTTTTGTAATTTTTAGTCAATAAAATTCATGTACAGGAGATATAAGGGATAACCAAGGTCCAGTGGCCCTCTGAAGAGCAAGTGCTACGCGTAAGGAAAGAGCAGCTAGGTTATAAAGTCGCATCTGGCAAACCATAATTGGCCTCCCAAAAGTCAACGATGATAATTATTACAGGAATGAAAAAGACAGATCGCGTTACAATAGGGTGCTGAAAAGTCCGTGGTTGAACGCTTTGACCGTTCGGTACCAAAGTAAACACCGGCGCGTCGGGTAATAATTTAATATATGATAGAAACAGCACAAAATACGCGATATGATATTAAAAACGAAGAACTACGGGTTGATTTTTTCCCTTAATTCATACAATTGAAATATCAGGGAATGTTCAGACAACGCTAATATGTAAACATTCAACCACTGCTATTCATATTAAAATATATGTCTACTTCGAATGTTAAAAGCTGGAAGTAAACCACAACACACAAGGAGCAATAGTTGATAACCCTACAAGAAAAATGTAAAACCATTGTCTAGCAACACAGCTGGCCGAGATACCTTAGGAACCACGGACTTTTCAGCACTCCCTAGAACCATAAGTGGACATACGTATTCACACGAGTTTTTTTTCCTAAATATTTACCTGGCAATTTATGTGTGGGAGGCACACTAATTTAGTAACTAGGTAGTTGTCAACTAGGTCAGCCCTTCACATCCCTAGTGTGACGAATTCGTCACGTCAACATTTAGCTCACGAACGCATTTTTTTTGTGACGTCAGACGTACAAAATAACGATAATATCATCCATTACCGTTATTAAATATATTATAATCCAAGTTAAAGCATCAGCTACAGCTCACAATGATCCAAAGAGAGAAAATAAATAGAACCAGCATTTAAAAACGTCGGAACGTTAGAGTCCGCGATCCATGAGTTGGGACTAAAAATAAAAGTCGATGCAACACCAAGTGTGGACGGACAAACACATAGACAAGGTGAAAACTAAACATCCTCGCAGATAATTCGCGGGCTGCAAAAAAGAGAAAGGACTAGCAGTGACTCAAGCTGAATGAGGAAGCCAAATAATAATGGGGAAAGAAGAGGAATGATAGAACAAATACTGTCACGAGGAAAATAAGAATTAACTTCAACTGAAGATAAGTAAAAAAAAAATAATAAAAACTTAATGGAAGAAAGTCATATAACTAAGGTCCAAATCGTTTGCATTAGGTACATAAAATAAATGAATAAATAAATAAAAAATTACAGAGAATTCACTGAAAAATCTTATCCGTCTCTCTAACATTCAATAAAAACTGAAAAAGATCTGATATTACAATATATTGCTGATACTTCAAAGTAAAATAATTAAAACACGTACACAATAGTACATAGACTACGTATTTTCAGATCAAAATAACTGTGATACAGACAAATGTGTTGGAGACTGTACATTAGCAGGATGACACGCTAATATAGGACAAGGTTGAAATACATGATGAAAAAATAATCCTGTAGGAGCCACATAAATATTAAGGGATGTTTAAAATAATAATGATAAAAAGTGACAGTATAATTTATTAATAATTTTATTATTCGGGATTATTGTCCGCTCACAAAACAAGCAATTGTCGACACGATGGAGAGCTTGAGTAGCCATATTCACTACAGCGTCGGTCAATACAGGTAGAAACTTGGGAACCCATGCAAGATCAACGCGCATGGGCACAGGAAGTCGGGAAAGAAGAAGCAAAGGATTCCTAAAACTTCCATTATACTTTGTCGTTCCCGTGGAATTGACTCATCTTGATACGTCCTCCGTCAGCAGGCTCTCACAGAGGCAGTAGCTACGTGCAATGAACAAATGGGGCAAAAAAAAAACAGCTGACGTCAATTTAACTCAAGTTTACAGTGGCCGTGTTACGGCGCTCCATGGAGTCTTCCTCCCGTAGGGAAGACTGTAGCAGAAACATTCCCTATAGCGAGAGATGGTGGCTTCAGCAAGATTAACGTCACTCCTTTACCGTTCGCAGCAAGCGAAATACAGAACTTGATCTTTTTAAATGACGTATTCTGACGTTCCCATGGTCAANAAAATTCCACCTTAAGGGCAAAATTCCACCTTAAGGGCAAAATTCCACCTTACGGGTAAAATTCCACCTTAAGGGCAAAAGTCCGCAATCAAGCGTCAACTTCTATGGGAACAGCGCAATCGGAATGTGGACGAACGGTACCTTTTTAAGGGTAAACCCGAAGGTAGTTGGCTGACACTAAAATCAGGGACCCCAGTTTCAGAAAGAGCGATCAATTCTCTCAAGGACCACGACAGAGTGCAGAGCCTTGCAATATTATATTACAATTATATCATATTAATAATAATAAAGTTACTATTGTAAACCTACGTGCTATGTACAATATTACCTGCGTGTACAAACACACATACACACACAAACCCCACTCCACCCTCCCAAACAACCGAGGTGCTGCTTCTACAACAAAACAAACGTGGGCATTACCAAGTACGTATATATTACATCATATTATAACTGAAGCGATATGAACATAACCCGATACTCCACTATAGACCAAACTAAGGCGAAGACGCAGGGGTGCAGGGTTGAGCCCCATTGGTCCGCTGGAGGACGATCGCAGCAACGGCGCCAAAGGTGACCAGCAGAGGGAACCCCTCGGCCGCACACTCTCTCCAGATCCAGACCAAATACAGGTCAATTCAAGAAGAGAATACTCATGCAACAATCGAGGGATATTTCCGACAGAAAATGAGAGAAGACTAAAAAGTGAATGAGCTGATGAGAAAATTTACTGATGTGTTTCACTAGAATGCATTGAAGAAAACTAATAAGTACAGGAGTTTGACTGTCAAAAACGAAAGAATATTTCCTTGGTTACTATGAAAAGATTTTCGGGATGTTTTCTACTGCAAACAAACGATGACAAAGAAGTGAACCGTCTTCAGGAGAAAGATAAAGAAGAAAACTGGCGTCCTCGAAATGAAATGTAAAAAATTGGAAAGGTGATTCCGTACATGGAATCGTGTCAAATGTCAAATAAATTAAACATAAGAAAAAGATGATTTGAGCAGTTCAGAGTATAGAGAAATAACGTAGTAAATATTTCGCTTCACATATAGCTACGCGACCTTAAACACGCGCCAAAATAATAAAAGGGGAAAATGGATACTATGGGAACCGTGGGCCACAGTACACCTACACGAACCACAGTATATATACACGGGGCAATTCATTCACTGACGATTTTTAAAATGTATTCAGAAGAATGAAAGCAAGAAACCCCACCCAATACTTCAGAATAGAAACAAGCGCCGCCTACCAGAAAGGTAATAAATCCCGTCCACTAACTGCGACCGGAAAATATAAGTCACCCACTAATTAAGAACATGAGCACCCACCTATTAGGACCACAATAAGCCCCGCCCACAAGTTAACAACACATCAAGCCCAGGCTATTAATTAAGAACATAATAAGCCCTGCCCACCCATTATGAACATAATGAGCCCCGCCCACTAGTTAGAGAAGACAATAAGCCCCACTCCCTAACTGTAAACGGAAAAAATAAGCTCCGCCCCCTAATTTAAGAATAAAAACTACGAGCCTTGCCCATAAAAGAAGCAACGCTGCGTTTAAGCTCTTGATTCTTGGACATAAGTCACTTTTCACTGATGCTATGACGCGCTAAGTTACAGAGTGATAACAATAAGAACTGAAATGATAAGCCCGGGCTAACTACACCTCACTGCCCACATCGCGCATCGATACTATCTATGTAAATACTAACGGTGCCTAATACTCTATAGCATAGTTATTGCTCGAAATATACACTTTATACAATATTCCATCACGCGGTCACTATCCTTGACTACTGCACAACAAAACGCCAAACCTTGAAACTTTAGGTTATTATTTTGTGAACGTTCACCTCCTACCCAACACGGGACACTGAAACACCAGGGGCAACAATCTACAAAGTCTGCTCGTTGGGCGGGACTCGTGCCAATGTATCACTACGTGCTCCTCTTGGCGACGACTCCAAGGCACATCGCTGTCAGCATCTACCTACTGGCCCTTCTTAGTTACGTTACTAGCTAGCTCTAGTGGCCACGTCTCGTTGGTTANTGGGCGGGACTCGTGCCAATGTATCACTACGTGCTCCTCTTGGCGACGACTCCAAGGCACATCGCTGTCAGCATCTACCTACTGGCCCTTCTTAGTTACGTTACTAGCTAGCTCTAGTGGCCACGTCTCGTTGGTTAATGCTAGGGCCTGGTCACGTACGGGAGGCTAGTGACGTCATAGCCCAAGCTCCGCCCAGCAAACAGGCTGTGCGTTTCAACGGCACTGATCAAACAAACCCCTGCG
The DNA here is from genome assembly GCA_001587735.2 of Parhyale hawaiensis. NCBI lineage: Eukaryota > Metazoa > Arthropoda > Malacostraca > Amphipoda > Hyalidae > Parhyale > Parhyale hawaiensis. The sequence goes on from LQNS02001155.1 coordinate 10,969,586, forward strand.
CACATATGGACATACATCTGCTGCACACGATGTGTTCGGAAAGGTTGCGAAAAGTTGTATAGTAAAATTCAAAAGTGGAAATACCTTATGAAATAAAAGTCAACTAGACACCAGAAGTTTCTGATCAAAACTTAGAAAACGACCTTAGCACACACTTCAAATTATTTAAATGATACACATTACTTGAACATATTCTCACACAACGCATACACTTCAATTTTCTGGCACTTCACACAATGCAGTTCAATTTCACACTCGCACTTCAGGTTAATTGGTTATTGTGCCTAATTATAGCACATTATTATCATCGCCGGACGGGGCTCAATTGACCCAAAATAGAGAACTTAACCCTTTCGATACTGACGGGACGTATAAGTCCCGCATCAAAGTTTTCTTTATTAAAATCAGTGCGTTGTTTCTGGCTATAGAAATTTGGACAACATATTTAACAACCCGTCTGAAGTCAGTGGTAGTATTTTATCTACGACTGAACAGAGCTGTGTAGGTGAGCTCAAGTGACTACAATAATAGTGTCTACTGTGAGCTTCTTTTAGAACCTCATAAAAGAGCAAAGTTCCCGTAGCGAAAGGGTTAATGACGACGTTACCGATACCAGCAAAGCGAGCGGTCGATCGCCGTAGTTAGGGAAGTTAGCCAAAGCCTATTACTGGCGATTAGGAATGCCAGACGCCGTAAGAGTGAGCCGCCATTGGTCAATGCGGTACAATCCCAAGTTCTGAGACGTCATAAAGTGGTACATGAGTAGGCCTGGTTGGTACAACCAGGCAACTTACATTGAAGTGTCCTCACTGGTGACATAGGTACGCTGAGGACCTTCCGGAACAATATGCAGGCGGTTGAAAACCTTTAACCAGGTAGAATTGAAATAAATTTAATCCGAGAAATTACACATATATAATTCTAATCTCTTAGAATAAACAAATATAGTAAATTAGATTAGATGGTAACCAGTTCAATAGTCAGGTTAGATATCATATATTTAAAGAGAGAGAAAAGGAAACAAAAAAAGTATTGAGGTAACAAGCGCCGGCCTGTGGCTTCTAAAAAAAGGGGGGGAGGGTGAGGGTGGGAGCTGCACAGTTCTATACTAGGATGCCCGTATTTTTTATGAATTAAACGATGGCTACTAGCATTTCAGTGTAGCGAAGCCATTAGCCATCATCTAGTAAGTAGAGTTCATGAAAGAATTACAACGATCTTGGTAGGGAACTCTGTGAGCCCTAAAAAATAAAGATCCCGGTATGGAACTGAGCACTGACGTAGCCACCGACGGTAACCCACCACGCACAGTCGGTCGCTCATGTATGCCAACAAAACGAAATGTAGAGACTTGGGCAAAAAATTTACCAAGTGGCAGAGAATGGAACAAACGGCTCAAGCGACAACACAGAAAAGTAGTTGGAAGCTTTACCGTTGAGCAGCCTCGTCTCGCCATTGTTGTATTTTCCCTTGCGTTTAGCAAGACGTGCTGAAAATAGCGGCAACAAGATAATTTTAAATAGTTATTATTACAGTTGTATTAAGGGTTGTCCCCTTATGCGACATGATTGGGTAAAATCTGCGGTGTACTGAGTCTACGGCACTAAGAGTTCCTATAGGACTATAGAATAATGCTGGAAATGAAACCTTGCCGTGGAAAGCAAACCTTGTACAGCAGCGACCTTACTGCCTATTTCTCTACCCCTCTCTTTAAAAAAAATCGCATTCTAAGAAAGAACACACTAAGCATGCGAGATAGATACCGCCTCGTCAAGTTTCAGGCGGTGTCATTGATCGGAGAAGATCCCAGCTTTTCAGAAAGCACAGTAAGAATGTAAAAAATTCTCTTAATTACAAGAAATTACAACAACCGGATAAATTTGCTGTACGTATTGAACACAAAACAACAACCTTAAGATACAAAACGCACCATCGCCAAGTTAGGATTTTTTCTCTTCACTATACTAGCCTCACACGCAAACAAACCAGTCTGAAATTCGCAATGAGTGCCTTTTTCTCATGTAGGTAAGTCGGATTTTTCCTTATAAATACAAAAAAAAAACAACAGCTGTTTTAGTTCGAATAACGTTGTCTATACGTTTGCATGTTTTTACAGAGATTAGCCTATCCATTAATGTAAAAGGTGAACCTTCATTTAGTGTAACAGCTAACCCCTTAGCGCATGAACTATCAACAGCTAACGCAATAAACAGCATAAAGTAAACAATTTCTCGTATGAGCACTAGTAATATCGCCAAGAAAAAATGTATACCGTGCGTCACTGGGTTACCGGTTTTTTTCCAAAGGCAATCAATCTCTAACTGGGAATCCACCGCAAGGGTTACTGTATTCTCCCAAGGGAAGCCCAGCGCATTTTGTTAACCTCTTCTCTCCTACCGTTGCCTATGATAATACCGTTATTACTATCAGATAGGCAGAGTAATCCACGAAAGAAAGGATTAACGAAAGTAACCAATGCGGCCGTAAAACATTCGAGCGCTTGACGATGCAGTCACAGAGGAAGTCATCGCTTTATAAGATTTTTACTTACTCGTTCACAAAGCAAAACAGAATACAAAATTTGGGTTAACTTTGAAGCCGAGACATGGCTAAATACAGCTCTTAAGAACTGATCAAATTGGAAATTAGTTGAAGTTTCTCTGGCAACTTTTGCGTGTTTCAAGAAAGGAAAAAGACACGTAGAAGGTACGTACGTCCAAGTGAGACTTGGGATCACCGCGCAAGGAAAGAGTAAAACGGAATACAGAATTGTCGGTCCAGACATTGTCCAGTAGACTTTATCTGACCCAAACACGGACCAAACTTAATACAAATGCAGGTTAATACACAAGAAACTAAGTACTCGTACTCACATTCCAATCTCCCTCGATACGCCACACATACAAATGATACATAGCTATTTATAATGTAACGTGAAGTGCAAAACGTAAGCTAAGCCTCTACCATAACTGAAGCGCTAATTTCACATGTGCCGCAACACCAGTTAATTTCTCCTCGCAAGCTGGAGCGATTCTACTTGGGGGGGGGGGGGTTGCTGAACAGAAGTTCTGCATACAGATTGATATTATCCAGCTAGCTTGTCAAATTAGCAATAACTTTTAACGCCAAACTAGAGTACCAATCACATAAAATTTGCATAATTTTTTGAGCCAAAGTTAGAGTACCAGCCCCACAAAATGCGTTGATTTCTTAAGGAAGCAAGTCGGAAAGCAACCCGGCAAAATTGGTGTTAATTTTTTGAGGCAGAAAATTAGGGAAGCAACCGCGCACACCGCGTTAAGTTCTAGGGTAAAATTGATGGCGTTGGTGCACCTGTGAAAATAGGCTTAGAATCGATCGCATCACTGTGCTCGATTAACGCCACAATCTACTAATTATTCGCAATTAAATGCATCAGAAACACCACAATTAAAGAAATAATAACTGTAACAATTGTACTAAGTCAAGATTCGTTCAGTAGGTGCAGAGGAGGCGGGGCTTATTTGACAGGGGCGGGGTATGACGAGGAGCTGCTCTGATTGCCCGCCACCCATGTGCTGAACACGTCCCTGTGAGCGGGGCAAGAGACGCGTTACTGACGTGTTAGGTAGCTGCAAACAAGAGCCTTGAGTTAAGAAAAATAACAAGGCATGTTAGTGTCCTGTCAGTTGCTGGAAACAGTCTTTACTTAAGAAAAAATAACTAACCACATTAGTGACGTGATCAGTAGGCTAGCTGCACAAAGCCTTAAAATAAAAAGCAAGCGATATCAGAACTATATACTTTGCCGACATCGAGACATGTTAATGATGCGAATAGCAACAAAAATATTGCGTTTAATTTTCTAAAGACACGAACAAAAGATGTAACCTGTGGTAGTCATAACATTCAATCGTCGTAGCACATTTGTCCGTATAATACGAAAGTAAATGCAGACACAGATAACGTAGCACAGGAAGAGATGGGTGCGGTAAGTTACAAGAACGTGTCTGGAAATAGGTGTGCTGTTGGAAGCTTGGAATAATCCGTATATGGACCAACTGAAACGTCGGCCTAGCATTATTTGAAATGTCGTTTGGGAAGAACCGCGGGTCTTACAGGGTTGAGTCAAGTGAGAGGGGCGTTACTACAGCAGTGACAAGCACCAACATTAGCAAAATGGTGAGGGTCATCATAGATGTTACACAGCATTAATATTGCGGAACAAGAGGCTGCCACCTTTAGAGTTACTCCGCTGTAACCTGAACTGAGATACGAAACCAAATGAGATGTCAGAGAGACATGCCTAGAGGGGTTCATAACTACGCCACGCGCGCTACCATCAGTCACCACACATCATGCAGGTTCACCACACACTGCCAGTAGTCACCACGCACCTGCAATGGTTCACGACACACTCATCACTGCAGTACTCGTTCTCCCAGTCGGAGCTCTGCACCGCCAAGTTGCTGCAGCCGGAGCGTATGCAGTGGCCATTACTGGAGGCAGTGGCCGCGCCCTCAGCTCCGCTGGTCTGGCCGCTCTTGTCACTAGGGGCGCCGCCCTCAGCGGCAGCTGATGCTGCTGGTGGAGGAGGTGCATTGCTGGTGGAACTGGTTGTGGCGGCGGTAGTGGTGGCCGGTGGAGATGCACTGGAGGCGGGAGGAGTGGTAGAAGGGTTGCCATTGGGGGAGGAGTTGGGGAGCACAGGGGAGGAGTGGTGGAGCTGGTGAAGGTCAGGAGAGGCCTGGGGAGGAGGAGGCTGGTAGGAGGCGAGAGGGGCATAGGTCCCCTGCTGCTGCTGAGGAGGGCTGTGTTGGGCCTGTGGAGGTCAACACAGCATTAGCAACAGCACATAAAGACTACTAACTCTGTACACATAAGTAGAAGCTCGACTGGACAAGGTCCGTCTTCGACTCCAGAGTCCAGTCAAAGTAGGAACGACTTATTCCTTGGATTGCAAAATTATCCAATTACAACTTCAATTAAAAAAAAAGTTGGTCCATTTTCGCCGACTCCGAGAGTAACTCGTGGAACACGCCTGCTGCCTCACTCTCGCTCCAGACCAACGAACACGTCCGACACGTAACGACCGTACAAATAATACGGCAAATAACGCACTCTAGAACATAAATTGCCGGCAGACATTGCACGCGGCAAAAGTAGTACAGAAATTGCCGGCAGACATTGCACGCGGCAAAAGTAGTACAGAAATTGCCTGCAGACAATGCACACGGCATATATAGAACAGAAGTTGCCTCTAGACAGTGCACAAGTCGTTGGAGGAAGCAGAACAAAATGCCTATTGACAACGCACACGTCTCGAGGGGCCGCAAAAATTGCCTGCAGAGACAATGACTAGTCACTAAGGGCAACAGGAATTGCATGCAGACAATGCATCCATCGACACTAAGGGCAGCAAAATCGGGCATTAGAGGTCCCGCACACTTGGCTAAAGGCACTGAATATTACCTGACGTCACAGAAAAGGGGTCTCTAAGTGATCAGAAAAGCGCTGACATTAGGAGACACAACGTAACTAGTGACACCAAGCGTCAGCAGTCACCTGACAAACGTTACGGTGGCACCTCACGCTCCTATTGCCGGGGCGACACTGTGCAATCGCATGGTCAACTTATGACCCGACGTTCAGCTTGAACGTCGTTCATGCTACCGACTTGTACAGGACGAGCAAGCTGTAGATCCTCTCGTAAGTTGGCCGTGCGGCGGTGCCCCGTTTGTTCCCCGCATTGTCTGTAACTAGTAATGTCACTGTCAGTAGTGACTACCGAGCCGTCAAAAATGATGGCAAGGAATCTGTGATGGACCTTTGTATTGGTCTTGCTAGTGGTGCGGATATTGTTGCAAAAGATGCATAACAGCGGCAGCCTTGAGCTTCTCATAATTCGCCGGAACTTGAGATCGCTCATAATTCAAGTTCAAGGGATTATTATATTATTATATTATATTGAGTAGTTCAAGTCTCCGTCTCCACAGCAAAGGCGATCTAACAGAGGAAGAAGCAAGGGACACATAGTGTGACGATAGATACGTGGAACCCATGCACGAGGGTGTTCCCACA
>LQNS02001155.1:10977358-10995559 GCA_001587735.2 Parhyale hawaiensis
AAGGAAAGACCTTCCGAAGAACTAGCCAAGGCTAAGGAAACCTACAGGCTTCCCTGGGGCCGCTGCTCCCCATAACATTGGATGGGCAAACCTACTTAACCCCATGGCATTCATTCTCAATATAAATTGTTAATTCGGAAAACTTCTGTCACCGACCTGACAGGTAATACACCAAGTCTCCCATAACACGTCAAGTCTCAAATAACAAGTTGAAGGTTCCCAGCATTTGAAGAAAACAAAATTCCACATTTCCTCGATGGAATTGCAAATGCCAGGATGAAGACGGATCACATAGGTATTTCCAGCCCAGACAAGAGACAGAAGGAATTACAGTACTGAAGTCATAACTTAATGGACTGAAAGGTGTACTTATAATACACGTGTTTAATATGAATATATGTATCACAAAGGCATCAAATGGCCTCCTTTTCAGCTCCTTATAACCATCCAACGCTCACCGTAGGGAGGGCTCAAAAGTGCAACCTAGTTTCTCTCTTTGGATAAGCAAATTCCACGATATTTCTTAGAATTGTCAAATTTCATCTCATACCATGAGTTTTCTATGATTTAAAGCTCCATTTCCATTTTCCCTGATTATAGTAGAATTTCCAGGTATGAATGGGAACCCTGCAGTAGAGTCTCACGTAAATGAGTGACGTCCCCCACAACGAGTAACGTCCCACACAACGAGTAACGTCCCACACAACGAGTGACGTCCTACACAACGAGTGACGTCCTACACAACGAGTGACGTCCTACACAACGAGTGACGTCCTACACAACGAGTGACGTCCTACACAACGAGTGACGTCCTACACAACGAGTGACGTCCTACACAACGAGTGACGTCCCCCACAACGAGTGACGCCCCACACAACGAGTGACGCCCCACACAACGAGTGACGCCCCACACAACGAGTGACGTCCCATATAGCTAACGAGTGACGTCTCGTGTAACAAGGCAAGTCACACACAAGTGACGTCCCACATGACGCGTCAAGTCCTGTAACCCATGAAGAGAGAAACTGAGGCATCTAGTAGCTCGCCCAAGATCTAGTAGTTAGGTGACACCACCCCCAATCACCGCAAATGGCGTTTCGGAGAGGAAACACCCAGGACATGTGGGATGTCGGTCGAAATGTGGAACACATGCACGAATGTTCCCACACTGCAACAATGCGTATGTGCAAACATGCGAATGGATATGGAGCAGAGCACAAGCAACTACATAGAACGCCTCGTGGCGTAAGACCAACACACGCAGTGGGAACAAATTTCATTGCTGTTATTTATGATGGCCAGCTAATCCTAGTTTTTAGGCGTGGGTCACATCGAGGACAGCCTACCAGACTCCCTGCAAAAATCATGAACATAGCTCAACTCCTTCTACTTTTTATGGATGGAGAGCAATTTCATCGCCCGTAATTTTTTATAGCCAGCTAATTCTAGTTTATGACATGGGTCCCATCGAGGGCAACCCACCAACCTCCATGGAAAAAATTATGAACATTGCTCAACTCCTTCAACCACTTATTGGTTGGACAGATGAATATATAATTACAAATATATATATATATATATATACTTAAATCTTTAACGAAAACATTATCACCTCTCCCTTCATTCGCGGGTGATAATGCTGGCAGCGCAAAGTGCGGAAGAACTACAGCTGGAACGGACACGCACCTGTGTGTAGAGATGAGGTGACTGGGGGGTGTGGTGCAGGGGGTGGGGCGGCTGCTGAGGAGGGGCTGGCGACGTGCTGCTGCTGGCGGGGGACCCAACGCCGGGCGATGCCTGAAAAGAACAATTTTATTTAGACTCCCTACAACAAAATGACTAACGCTTGCAGAAGTCTGAAGCTTTTCTTTTCAATATTATCATAGATATTAAAATTATTATATAGCTATATATATATATCAATGTTTTTGCTGCTAAAAGAGGTTATAGCTGATTTTCAGAAAGTTATTCAGCAAACGTTAACATGATGAATCATTAATATTATTATATTCAGAAGTTAAAGACTCCGTTTCAGTAACAAAGGCGACATCACAGAGGAAGAAAGAAGGGACATCTAGTATAACGATAGCAGGCTCGTGCCGTGAGAATGTGCTCTGAATAAGCATAATCAAACTCTTTGAAGGAATGGGAAAAGTTCTAAGGTATTGTGTTCAGTTGAAAATTATATTTGGCTATTTGCAAAGGAAATCTATGGGTACTCTCTTTATAGCAACAAAGAATCTGTTAATTTCTCATAGAAGTCGAAAGAAGGATTTTGGCCCAATTTCTTTAGTCTTTCTTTTTGAATAAGATGTTAAAGTAAATCAAGAAAGTCTTTCATTAGTCATTCTGCTCTTAGTGTAACTTTTCATTCTCTTCACTGCAGAAGTCGACCTCTCTAGTAAGTTACATTAGTTACAAAAATTTCACAGCACCGGAAAACTGTTGTTCGAGGCCGCTTTCGAAAATCAAACCTAACAAAGTTGAAATTGGTTTACCTCTCAGTCGCATTGCATTGAAAATTTTGCTCTAATTTGCTTCTTAACTTATAATGACGAAAAAGTTTCCATAGCTCTTTACTAAACATTCAAATGTACTCATATCAGCTAATCAAACAATATAAGATGAACTGTAAGCTTTTAAAAATGGAAAATGCTACTATTTTTTTTAAATGTTTGCACAACAGCACAGAATATTCTTTTTCTTTCTTCTCATACTAAAACGCCGTTTAGATACCAGCACAAGCACTTTTTTTTTTGTACCATACTCTTTCACATGTCCTAACAACTTTCGTTTTAGATCGTTAAGTTCTGGTGTATCGTCATCTAGCAATGAACATAGCTTCTGACAAATACTTTTTATTGTAATAAAGGATAAATTGATGAAAAAAAATGAGATGAAACTAGTCAAAAATGTTCAATAAAACTTGTGAGCAAGACGCCCGAGCGCTGGCACACACTGGCAACTACACTAAATGCAAGGAGGTTTACTAGTCTACGAAACCTCCTTGCCCGAAGGCACACAGAATTCTGCCTTTACCGCCCTTGGTTCTCAACGCTGCCGCTCGCTGCGACGTGCATCACACAAAAATACCCTTAGGTTTTCACAGCGATGCGTAGGCAGAGATAAATGATGCCTACCTGACGCACAATAAGGCAATAATATGCGTTTACTGCGTTATAAATGTACTAATTAACGGTTATAATTACGTTGTCTCACGAAATGTAACGGCTTGCTTCTTTCCTGTAGGGTAGGCACTGCCTACCTTGCCTACCCTGACGGCACGTGCCTCGACAATAGACACGTGGCACCCATGAACGAGGGTGTTTCCACACAGGCTCAAACGCGGATGGGAACAGTAAGTCAGGAATAAGAGGAAGAACAGATGAATGTCAATCAGTAGTACGACATTGGAAGGAAGCAAAGTGGGGACGAAAGACAGACGTCCCTAAGGTCCAGCTAACGGCTAAGGTAACCTACAAGGTCCCCTGGGGGCGCTGCTCCCCATAACATAGGATGGGCGGACTTACACTTACATAACCCTAGTCTAAGGCCCATTCTATGCCCCCTGATGAGATGGCATTAGATGTTTAAGCCTACCTAGAGACAGCAAGAGCATGGTAATTAAAGAGAAGAAAAGGAAGACATGAAGTATGTTGACAGAAATGTGGAACCCATGCACGACGGTGGGCCGACGCGTATGGGAGCAGTATATCGGGAAAGAAGAGGAAGAACGGATTATTACTATGGTTATAGGCATTGTCCCGCTATTTCCGAATTTAAGTCCCGCTATTTCCGAATTTAAGACGATCAATAGCGATCTAAGATAATTTACTCGGCTTATAGCCGGAACCACAACGTTGTGCTCAGGGCAAGAGATGAAGGACGAAAAGAGGAAAAGACAGAAGAAAGAAGCGCCCATGCGTACGGTCCCTCCGTGGCCCTATGCTCGGGCGAAGGTAAGAGCCCCGCAGAAAAAGTCAGTCACCTCGATCGGCGGCACACCTCACGAGACAGAAAAGGAAATTTAGAGAACCTACCAACTTTACAAAACTAACCTCGTCAGTAGGAACTGCGGCAAGCTCCAACATCCCATCGGGAAACGGCACTAGGGACCCTTAGGTGCGTGACGCCCAAATATATTATGGCAGGGAAAGGGCCCGCCAGAATATACCCCTGAGGGCACGAAGAACAGATGAAAGCAAGGTCAGTAGGCGTATGAAATCAGGAAGGAAGCAAAGTGGGCACGAAAGAAAGACGCCCCAAAGGCCGAGCTAATGGCTAAGGTAAACTACACTAACTCCCGGGGGCGCTGCTCCCCATAATATAAGACGGGCAAACCTAAACTGCCCTAACCGAATGGCCCACTATATGCCTCTGTGAGGATATATATTGAAACGATCAAGCTTCCGTCTACCACGGCCATCAGACAGAGGAAACCATATGGACACATCTACACCGTATATAGCACGTAGCTACGTCACAAGCCGAGTGCAACCCATGCACGGGCGTGTTCCTACGCTGGATAAACGGGCATGGGGGAAGCAGGTCGGGATAAAGGAAGTACAAAAATGTCATTAGTAGGAGAATGGGTAAGGAAGGAACGAAGGGAGCAAAACTGATTTACAGAACCTGCAGGAGCACGACTGGCGATGATGTCAAGCATTGATTTGTCAGGTGACGTGAGTAGGCCTACTGTACCGTATACAAGGTTTTGTATTCTGCTCACAATGAACTACATAGATGAGATTAGATACAACGGATAACATTAGGAGAAAGCAGCCCATTCCTAAACACGCGCTAAATCTCGGGCGTGAGCCCCTGGCGTCATCTTAGCATCATAGTCCAGGCTCTGGGGGGCACGGGTGGTGTCTGTGTATATTGCTCTTTTACCACTCTACCATGTATATTCCTATTCCATATGATGAGGACATTGAATAAAAGTAAGGTAGAACTTTCGCACCGGTTACATTTTTGAGGGGGGCATGGGGATGGGGGCTTAAAATTATCAATTGTGAACCGATTGTTCTTAAACTCGCACAGAATACGTATTCTTGAAAAAGAAACACATTTTGCACCTACAACTTCTTTGATTTAGGCCTTAGTTTCTGAGATAATGGGAGATATACATAAATATATATATGTATTTTTGGGAAAATTTCAAAAGAAAAAAGAACTCAATGGGTTTTCATGCAAGAAAAAATACAGAACAGTTTGGAATCCTTGAATATTCCTAACAAAACTATAGAGCCTGAATTTCCATTTTTGCCCTCATAACATTTTTTTATCATAGCTCAAAACTGAATCCTTTTTTCCTGCATTTTAGTTAGCGATCACAAAGAAATAGAAAATTGGCTCTGTAGTTTAATTAGGAATGCTTCAAGGATTCCAAAACGGTCATTGTTTCTTTTTCTAGCACGAAAACTCACTCAGTTCTATTTTTTTGAAGTTTCCAAAAAAGATATATATATATATATATACTTATAAATAAACCCCATCATCTCAAGAACTAAGGCCTATATTAAAAAAAGTTTTAGGAGCAAAATGTATTTCTTTTCAAAAATACTTATTCTGAGTAAGTTTCAGAACAATCGGTCCACAATCGAAAAATTTTAGCCCCCCCCCCCCTATGCCCCCTTCAAAGATGTACCAGGTGCGAAACGAAAGTTCTACCCCACTTTTTATTGACATCATATGCAATAGGAAGTACATGGTTTAGCTGTAAAAGAGAAATGTACACAGACACCTCCCCCACCCCGGGCTATTAATGCAGAATGCAACTTAAGAGCGTCAAATGAAACATGCAACAAATGGGACAAGTACCTACGATATTTTCCATGCAAGGGCAACAAGAACAGACTCCGGAAATATTAGATGAAGTAGATTGGGTGAAGCCGTAATCTGTCACAGCGCTGCTCCCAGTACTTGTACAAGCGATTTTTGAACGTGTTGACTGTCTCTGCTTCCACAACTTTCGAGGGAAGATCATCCCAGACGTTCGATACAAATTAAGAGGCAAATTTGAGACCCCTTCAGGCCATGAGACGTTGATTTGGCTGTTATTTTAAGACGATATCATTGGCCTATAGCTTTTGCAGAGGACAATGGCTGCGTACACGGCACACTAAAGCGCTACCGCAGGTACTAACTCAACTGTTACAACTCACCTGCTGTGTGAGGTACCCAGGAGAGGGTCCGGGGGCACCCATGCCCCCCATAGGGCCCATATGTTGAGGCATCATGGGTGCAGCCGATGGGGGCATGGGTTGACTCATTGGGGGGTTAAGCATGGGACCAGGGCCGTCCAACATCGGGCTCATGTGTGGTGAGGAGGTATGTGGAGGCATAGAGGGGTGAGGGTGAGACATGGGGGACTGCTGAGGTGGCATCTGCGGGTTGATGCCTCCTGGGTAGCCACCACCAGCTGGGGCACCGTTGTAGGCCTGGGCGTAGTGAGGAGGGAAGTTCTGGGCCCCACCAGCGTACTTTGGGTCGTTCTCACCTCCCTAGGGACGGTAGACATTTTAATATCTATATATATATACACTGCTGACCAAAAGTTCAAGAACAGTAGGAAAACTGAAAAATACAAGTTATATACTTTTTAAAGTTAACTCATAGGTGCGCGCGCTTGATGCACTGCACCCTCAAAACCTATACGTATAAGCCGCTGCGTAGCTAGAGCTGGTGTCAGAACATCGTCAGAAACACCTCCAGTCACACAGCCACCTAACCGTTACAAGCTATTGTCTGCAGCAGACCATCAAGAGATAGACGTTAGATCTCTGCGTTGATTGATATACCTAGACTGGCACTTTATACAAGTAGGTATACTACCTATAAAGACACCTGGCCTTACTCTGTGCTCTTCTTCATTGAATATCAACTACAAGGGATTAGAGAATCGCTGGTATTTATATCCTTCCATTCGTAACTATTAATTACCACATTGAAGCTTTCGGTAGAACTCCGAACCAATCCTCGAGTATATCGTATCTATAATAACAAGTTACCTACGACACCCTACAGGTGCCGTCATAGAGGCGATGGTACCATTTTACTTAGTTTCTACGAGCTTTAGAAGCATCGGGCTCTGAACAAGCTACTTATAATTATATTGTAAAAGAAACATTCAAAAATTATACAAGCAGTTTGGGTAACACCCCAAACTCGAGCTGCACATAGGTAAAGATAATTACTGTAAACTAAGTAGAAAACTAGATTCTAAGTAACTGAGGTGCTCACCAGCTGATCAAAAATTTAAAACAGGGTCGCTGTATTCAGCTTTATATCGTTTTAAGTATCTGTAAAGTCACTCTCCAACAGTGCGTACCAACATTTCCACAGTGCTTCGGGTTTCGGTCGTTCGATAGAAGGCATCTTGCACTAGTCTAGCAACTCAACGTATTCGTTCCAGTAGTCGTCTATAGCTATATATATATATATATATGGCTCACTGTCAAAAATGTGCATTTGTGATTCATTAGGACTCTATCCCGAGTGGATCCATCATGTAGTGAGTGTTTGTATAGGTTATTTATACCAAATTGATGAATATTTGCATAAATTAACAGGTACATATCTTAAGGAGTTAACCCTGGAAACACTCCTCATATCTTCTTGGCAGTAGCAAGAGGGCATCATTTACTCTAAGTTAGTGTGTTTGATTACCGTACCTTTCAACCAGGCAGTTGAAAAACACTTTCGTTAGAAAGGCATTATACATATATGAGGGTCTCATTTCCGAAATAGTGAAGGAAATAACCTCAGCTGCGAAACAAGTCTTACGAGTGTCGCCCACAGAAAATGGGACTCATCTCTCTCGACCAAAGACGACTCGGTGAACAACTAACAGACACACTCAAGTACTTGAATGGCTTCAACGATGTGCCTACAAAAACCCTTTTTTTAACAGAGATGTTAATGATCACCTGAGAAACAACGATCGAAAACTCTTGAGCATGAACGACAAAGAATTAATCTAAGCCAGCAGTTCTTTTCATACTTCAAAGCGAACATTTGAAATAGACCCCCCTCTGAAGTTGTTGGTGCAGAGTCAGTCAATGCATTTAAAAATCGACTTGACAAACATTGGGAGGAACATCCTCTAGGAGTCCCTAACTCGTAACGGCCAAAGGTTCTAAGCCTCCATAATCCATTATCTATCACACCTCAACTAACTTCACGTTTCCAAGCTACACGAATCTGCAGAAATTAATTGTGCTTGCACAATCCACTATATAAATATTTGGCTAATTTGTTTCCTAGTCTTTTCTTTCCCAGCAACCTCTCCGTGATTCTGACGTAGCCTAATGGTAAGATCGTAAGTCCCGGCGGCTCCTGGGTGAGAATGAGCCTGCTGTCTAATCTAATCATTTAACCTGAACAGCATTGTTGCAGAGCATCCTATCGGTTTCTATGGCAGACGCTAGGCTTTATATTAGCCCTTCAATGTACAATGGACTCCATATAGCACGTAGGCCACTAAATACTGTTATTTTTAACGATGATCATTCCTAGTTAGCACGATAAACAATGTTCCACATTAGGAACAGAAGCCGCCAATATGGGCGAAATCCACCATTAACTCTTCACCGGGCAAATTAACAGATATTTATATTTCGATGTATTTGTATAATGCCATTCTGACGAAAGCGTTTTTCAACTGCCTGGTCAAGAGATAATGAAATACACTAACTTAGAGCAAACAATGCTGTTGCTACCGATAAGAATATGTGATAAGTGTTTCCAGTGTTAACTCTTCAATGAATTCATTTTTTCAAAATAACTACATATTTATTAATTTGGTGCAAATAACCAATGAACAGTAGATACACAACATGAGGACAGATTTACTGGGGATCGAGAGAGTCCCATGAAACATTTTCATAGAAGATAAACATTTGTAACACAGAGCGAAATACGAGCAGCAGCGTGAAAGGGTTACACTGGCACCTAATAGACTATAAATTTCCAACCCTTTTTGTGCGATTTCATATTTTGGTGGGTTTGTCAAGGGGCTGAAGAGTCAGCGTCAACGGTTTGGGTGCACAGAGTCGCACTCAAGCACCTCCTGGCCCTAAACATCGGAATAAAAGTAACAACTTATCCTAGTCACCAGTCCAATGTTGAGGAGACAGCATCCTAGGGTGCTGAGAGTCAGGTACTTGCTGGTCCCAGGAGACAGTAACTGCACACTCCGACAATGGAAGTTGGTAGTACGATCGAAAGAGCAAGCCGAATATCCGCTCATCACCCCGAGCATACAATTCTACAGCGTCGTCATGGGATTACAGACGCTAAGTTAATCTTAATAGCCCCTGAGAAATGGTAGGTATTTCTTCCGTCGAGGATCTTGAAACAAGGGAACCCATACATGGCTGAACATTGAGCAAGGGCAGAGCAGGGGAGGCAAAGCATACCTTGGACACAAGCGTGGCACGGTAAGCAGCAAGTTGCTTCAGGTATTCCTTCTTGGCCACCTCGGTCTTCTTCTTGTAGACATTCTTGGTCTCAGCATCGAGGGAGTCCCACAGCGAGGCGACTATCTTGGACACTTCACCAAAGGAAGCGTTTGGATTCTGGCCTCGGATGTTCGCCTGCGTGTCACGGAAGAAGAGCGCGTATGCAGACACGGGCCTGTTGGGACGGAGGCATCAGAGGTCACCACCAGAAAAATTATCATTGTAGTCCTAGTCTATGCTTGCGTATCCACAGCAGTATCTTCCATCCCAAAGGTGATTATTAATACAACTGCACTGCTAATTTAGCCATTGCACCCACATAAGAGGGTGACCCAAGCAGTCCTCTCAGTGAGGCCGCCGTGTGCACTCCGAGTACCCCTGCGGGTACGCAGCATAATTAATTCTTGTGGGTACGTGAACAAACAAGGAACACAAGACACAACCAAAACAAACTATTTTTTCATGCATTTTGTTATTTAAATCATCATTTTTAGAGGGGCAATAAATTTGAATGTATTAACCAACAGTCCTGTAATGCAGTCGTTTCTTAACTACTATACGGTACTGTTTGCATGATTAGGCTATCCTAAATACAACTGAGTTTGGTCAGTCACGGTGAGGGGTTGGGGAAGTACATAAGGAGAAGGTAATGAATTGGACGGAATTGGCTTCTGTCACCCAACAACGTGACTTAGGAATCACTATTACAAACAAACTACAACACAGTCAGCAAGTTGACAAGAGTGTGAAAATGGTAAGCAGAGGGCTGGGATTTATCAAAAGAAATTTTGAGTATAAGTCCAAGGACATCATCATTCCCTTCTACAAGGCGTTAGTGAGGCCACACTTAGAACTTGCTGTCCAATTCTGGTCGCCACATCTGTGTAAAGATATCGATAACATGGAAAGAGTCAAACGCAGAGCAACAAAACTGATACCTCAGCTGTGAAACAAGCCATATGATTATTGCCTAAAACTACTGGGCCTAATCTCTCTGGAGCAGAGATAACTCAGGGAACAACTAATAAAAACATTCAAGTATTTGAATGGCTTCAACGACGTACCTATAACGGGACTTTTTGAAAAAGACGTTAATGATCGCCTGCGAAACTGTCGAAAACTCAAGCATAAAGCTCAAAGAACAACCTTAAGTCGGTAGTTCTTTTCGTATTTCATAGCGAGCATTTGGAATAGACTCCCTTCCTACGTTGTCGGAGCGTAGACAGTCAATGCATTTCAAAATAGTCTTGACATACATTGGGAGTGATATCCTCCACAGCTAAGAACTCCTCCTCCAGGAGTCGTAAACTCTCAACGACCAAAGCTTCCGAGGTCACCTTATTCCATTTTCTATCTTCTTCTCTCTTTCACTCCAACTAAACAGTTTGACGTCTCTAAGCTCCACATACCAGCGGCTATTGACCGTGCTACGTTGATGCATGATTGTCTCTTTGGCTGAGCTTCTTCTCCCTTTATTGTTCTTTTTCCTCAGTCTTCTATATCCTACTAACATAATGGCAATAGCTCATAGAGGGCTGGGGCATAAGTTCCGGTGTCCCTTTGGGAATGGGCCTATTGGTTCGTCTACTGCCGCCTATCTAATCAATACGCAAAAATGTTCAGACAGCACTGCTCTAGAGGATAGAAATTTTCACTAGTCCAGTCAGCACGCTACTACTGGCAGGAATGCAAAACACACAGAATCTCAAAGAGATGAAAAAGGAGGCTACAGGGCGACAAAAAGGTACTCATGGGGATGTCTTCCACAGCTGCCCACATTAGAGCAGGAATGAGTCAGTTAGACACGTAACTTGACCATCATCAACGCCCGCATCAAGACGCAGAAGGAAAAGCAAAGATATCATACGTAACTTGATAAACTAACCTCACAACTAAGAGCCAGGACCCCCACTGTATGGCACCAGGATTCCTCACACGATGTAAGTGGCACAGAGAAATTTCCCGATCAAGACAAGCACCGCCGGAATATCCCCCAAGGGTATTCAAGGCCTGATACTTATTCCTCCAACACTTCGATGCAAAGAGAGACAAGAGGTGGGGAGAAAGTATGGCCACCACAGCCTATGTAGTTTAAAATACTGCGTGTTCACAGTCATTTAAAAGTGTTCTACATGCACTGCCGTGTCCATTGGAAAAGCAGAAAAGCGTACAGCTTTAAAACTCCCTCCGAATTAGAAGAAATCTCAGGAACTTTATTAGTGCCACTTAATGAGCAAAGCGAATTGAGAGCTGAAATTTTAGCAACATCTGCGGTAGATTCCCAGTTGTGCTCACAAGGACACAACAGGACGTTCGAACTCATGGGCGAGAGAACACTGTCACTTGGCTATTGTGTGAACCAGCCCAAGACGAAGGAAGCTCAGGCATGGTTCTCTTAGGAGGAACTAAAATCTATACATAATAAAGGTGGCATCCATATACTGCTATAGGTTACTGGCTCAGGAAGTGCCGTAATGGTAAAACAAGCACTTAGTTCATGATTTTGTACCGTGCCTACAATCCCGTTTCAGTAGCTACTACTTGCAGGGACAAAAAATAAAGTATCCACAATAAGGGCAGGGGAATGCAAGGTGCTGGTTTCAAGTTTCTATTTCTCCCAGTTCAAAAATTTGGCTCGGGTAGCGTTTGAGACTTCATAACCAAGATAAGGATCTGGGCATATAGGTACCTATGAAGAATGGATCTTAGTTCTGTGGACTATATGGGCGATCTAGTTACTATATATATTAGTATCACGTGAGTGTCAGCCTCCATGCATAAATAATGGTACATCAAGAGAAAAAATCGGAGTGGTATGGAGCAGGTAGCTACATCAATCATTAAGCTATGCTTCAATACCTACACTGTAGCTACCTGAGCAGTTTTGTACTAACAACAATTGCTGGTATTGTGGTTCATTCTTTACTGCTTTTAAAAACATATATATGCTAACTAGCTGCATTAAACATATTCAATAAATGCAAAAAGAAGATCCTGATCTTAGCTACAGAAAATATTCCACCAATAAAAAGTTACAAAGTGACAGCTTTCCCACAAGGAAGGTACCATACATTAGCATCACCAGCTATCAGAGTAACAAACAGGAGAGCTGGCGGTTAGTCCATCCTCTATAATAAGTCACGCCCCGCCTCCCCCCCCCAATTCCCCGCCAACTGCCAAGCATTGCCTTAGCCTTACCTAGGCCTTTCGGACACCATTCTGACATGCCTTCTCTTCGCTTCTTTCCATATATATAGTCCTACTAAGGTTTTTTTTTTATGCTAAACGCTTGTTCTCATATGCACTGACTGAATGTGGGACGAGTCCTGTACATGGGTTTTATGCTCCTCTCTACACAGATGACCGTTTCCTTTTCCTCACTGAATAATCAAGTGCTACATCTAACGAGGTATAAGCAACTCACACTAATTCAGTTTGAGCAGCTAATGGTTACCCCAGGCTTACTTGTGTGGTTCATTGGGGTCTTTCTTCTTTTTATTCTTTTTTGAGAGCTTTGGCTTCTTGCCTCTGCCAGCACCAGCCCCGGCAAGGGCCTCACCCCCATCAGGAGATGGCCTCTTGTTGTGTCTGTTGTTGTCATCATTGGAGTCCTCTGAGCCTGGGGACGGTGACTCGCCCGACGCTGGAGACTCTCCGGGCATGGAAGAAGGGATGCCCCCCATTGAGGGATGATAGTAGCCTCCCATGGGTTGACCACGGCCCGCCATCATGGCTGAGTGAGGAGTCGTGTAGATGGGATTGCTTGGGGACATCATGCCTGGATGTGTCATATAGCTGGTGGAACTGTGGAAGAACAGTAGCTGTTAGCTAATATATAAAAAAAAATACCGGTATATAAGAATCATTTCAGCAATGAGCAAAAGACAACCAAAATACAACACACACATTTTAGCATCAGTAGCTAGATGAAGAAACAGAAAACAGAGAAAATAAGACTAATAGCCAGCTAATGGAATAGAGTGTACTAAAAAATATTTCCTTTCTTATTTTAGTTAATATGCAAACATGATTTAGCTACTAGCTACCTTAACTTAGTAGCACGAGGCACAGTAAAGCAACAGTAGGTAGGTTTAGTAAAATGGAGAAATAGCTACAGGTTTCTATAGCTTATCGCAATCAGGCACTAAAAAATGAAGCTTTGTGCTTTAATAGCAAGGGAAAAACAAGCACCATCCATTAACAAGTTAGACAAAAGTAAGCGCTGCATCACACAGAGCTGGAGAAGATGCCATCTATACACACCAGCATACCATTAGAGATACCATGTACCGGTAGCTAATAACTGAACTTGCCGCTAAGGTGATAGATGATCAATTGGTCAGAATCTAAGTAGGCCACTCACAAGCAAGGCTGTAGAGTCAGAAGGTTCAATTCTGACTCCTGGAACAAGATGCTGACTGACTCAAACTCAATGTATCCATAAATCTTTTAGGCAATCTTTTAACAAAATATGGTTAACTAAGTATTGATTTTGTAACTGTCTTAGCTACCACTATGAGACCGGAGGTAAAATGTGATTTTTACTTCAGCAACCAAAAATGTCGGACTCCTCATCTACTGTGCAACGGTGGTCCCACATTACTATTAATCCTTTTCCCAACTTCCTACAGTCCAAGCTGACATTCAAAATTTCCTTTGGTTTTGGTTATGAATGTATACCTAGGTACCTTACGACATGGTGTGGCTGTAGCCCAACTTTTCATCTAACCAAACTTTGGAAAGGTTCTATGGCCTGGATCATTATTATGTTGTGGATTTTCCTGCCATATTAGATACAAAGACTATATAACAGCGATCCAATTTTATATGATATGTTTAGAAGTTGAGTCTAACTCAGATGAGTTCTGTAAGAACAATTTTGGCCAGGTGCACCATGTCTTGCAGGAAATAAGGCGCGAGCATCTCCAATTCTACACGGCTCGGTTGAATGAAATCGCTCAGTCATGTGGCGAAATGAAGAAGTCAAAAAACGAAAAGAGAAGAAGACAGAAGAAAGCAAACACTCGTGGAGGGGTTCCTTCCGTGGCCCCCCACACAGGAGCAGATAGGAGTCCCATGGGATGGGTCACTTACCACCATTCGGCGGCCCACCTCGCGGAACAGAAGGGAAAAGATAGAGAACCTACCTAAGTCTACAAAGCTAATCTTCTCAGCAGGAACAGCGGCCAGATGCAGCATCCCCTGCAGAGAAGGCACTCGGGACCCTTGGTTGCATGATGCCCAAACATATTGCGGCAGGGAAAATGCCCGCCAGAATATGCCCCTGAGGGCCTCTATGGCCTGGACACCTAGGAGTGTAGCGACTAGTGGCACTGGTCAATGAGGTGAGGCCTGCTTGCTGCAAACTTTGTCAGCCCTTAAGCCACGGTCTGTGAGCTGAACATCTACAAGTGTCATAAGTGGTTCTGGTCAAGGTGTAGCCTTGACTGCTTCAGCTTGAGCAAGCCCTGGGCTGCACTATTACAGACAGTAAGAATGGTTAGCACACAACTTGTAGCTATATTCCTAAAGTGTGGTTGCTCATACCTTGCCTACAAATCTACTAGCTGAGTATGCCACAGTACACACCAGTGACAATTAACTAGTACCTGCAGGTGACACAGGACAACAGTAGGTACAGAACTCACCAAGGCAGCACAGACAAGGGAGGGCCAGAATGGCCATGCAAGTAGCCTTGAGGCAACATGAGGCTAGGGCTTCACACCATGCACTGCACCGAGCTAAAGTGCTATGAGGTGAAAGGGAAAACTCACACTCATCTTTCCTAGGAAAATGTCACAGTAGAAGATCAAAATATAAGTAACGAAAGACAAGCACCATATGACAAAAGCCAACTGACAAGGATGGGTTACACTAGATGACAAAAATCACTGTAAAAGAATTCACAGAATAGGTAGGTACACAATTATGGGAAGGTTGCACAAATGAATAAAAGAATTTAAAATGTAGGCATGAACAATACCAATATAAATCATTAAAGAAGTTATTAATCAAATACTCCAAACAAAAACTTTAAAATACCAAATTCAGAATGGCGTTTCAAAATTAAAAAGCTAGTAGATAATAAATATTGATATAGCTATAAATTACACTGCCACTAACATGAAGTAATGTAAGGTTGGGCCATTTCGTCACTCCGGGGGTTATTTCTCCACGTGGCACAGTTTTCGGTTTTTTTGGCATTGTGGCAAAAGTTTCAACAGCAGAAAAATGGTACAAGGTTCATATCAAAGGTGACAGAATTGTCTGGAATGTGAGAGAAAAAACAAGCCCCTCAAATAAATATTAAAGAGTCAGATGGACGTCGAAGTTGAGTATACATAAAACCTGTTTCAGAAATATCTAAAAAAGTCTGAGGGGCTTGTTTTCTGTCTCAAATTCAAGACAATTCTGTCACCTTTGAAATGAACCTTGTACCATTTTTCTGCAGAGGAAACTTTTGCCACAATGACTAGAAAACTGAAAACTTTGCCACGTGGTAAAATAACCCAGGGGTGACGAAATAGCACAACCTTACGGTATCCTGATAGATACCGTGAAGCTAATAGCTACATCACATGTACCTAGCTATTTGCATTCTATAAAAACAGATTATTAAAATGTTAAGACGCTCGAGAGTAAAACATACGATCAATGTAAAGAAGCAAGCAGTTGAAGAAGAACCAAAGAACAAAACTAAGCAAGAAGTATGAAGGCTAAGTAAGCTAGTAAGAAAAAGAAGAGGAAAAACAAAGTATAAATGTGTCAGTAGCAAAAAAAAAAAAACAAATTAGGCAGATGTATAAATATTGCAGCAACACAAACAAGAAAAATGGCATACATTTTTTGGCAGTAAAGTTTATGGAGATGAACAAACTTCCTACAATGCAAACTATGCAGGCTTGCTATTATTTCATTAGTACTACTGTATTATTTTCCAAGTCATCAAACCACCATGACGCCTATGGAGCAGGTAGTTTCATGATTGTTATCATTTTTATTATTAGCTACTAGTATAGAAATAAATACAAGCTTTCCTAGCCAAAGAGAAAGTGACACAGAGTCTGTCAGTAGCACAACGATGGAGGTAAGGCAGTTCAATAACGCATGCAAAATATCGGGCAAGATGCAGTGCAACACAGGGAGACTGACTTGCAGCTATTTAAACTGGGAAGGGGCAAGCACAGTAGGTAACTGTAGCACATGCAGTCATCTCTCACAGCTATTATTGCAGTTCAAATTTTGCACCCTACACTAGGTGGTATTCTTCTCACTTTTCTTCTTAAAGCTTAGCATATGAAATTGTCACATGCATCTGACACCATAATCCTGCTCATGAGCATCATTTTGCCAAGCAATTCAAGACACCAAACTAATTTACCAAAGACTTGTAACTCAGAATATCATAAATTTCTGTACTTTTCAAGCTCTCAAACATACCTAATATTGCTATCATGGATACCAGGTTCACAAGCATCGGTATAACTTCAGTTAAAAATAGAAAACAGCTATGCATTTTTTCAAAATCATAATATTTGACCAGTATTTCACATTTTACATCTACATGTATATAATACTATAGATTTCTACTCAAATTCCTGAAGACTAATAATATGCTTCCAGCTCCTTCAGGCACATTACCGTATACTTTCAGTACGGTACAATAATAGACAAAGGGAGGGTTCCACCGATATGATCAGCAAGGAACAATACTGTCTGTTCAAAATCACAAATTTTATATGTTATCCAACTTGGAAAATATTTTTCAACTTTGTATCTACTGTATGGTTTAAATTTTGTGAAGTTGGATGGATCAAGAAGGTATGACTCTAGCCCCAGGATCCAGCCAATTTCTGATTCAGCCTCCTTGGAGTCATAAAATCATGCACTTCATTGCACTTAGATAGTTCAACTAGGCTACTAATTTTTTTAACAGATAAGCTAATATTAAGAAACTCCAATTCCTGGGTTTAGCCAGTTTTCAACTCAGACTCTCACCCCCCCCCCCAGAAAAAAGTCTGACACCACCTCTGCACTCCCGATTATGGCATCAGTATTGATCATATCCATTAAGTTCTAACCTTGCTTTTCAAATACAATGTCAAATTTGCAGATATGGAGAGCACAAACTAAGGAAGATGTGGCAGCTTTATTAATGTTACAGAGGATACCATGTAGCTACCAAAGACCATTCGTTACAACAACAGTTCTCAAAGTGGATTGACGTCTTGTGCGACAACTTTGCCCGGCTCGTTTTCTCAAATTAAAAAAAATAACATTAAAGAAAAATGTGTCTGGCTCTAGCCTAAGTTATTATTGCAGAAGTATTAAGGTAGCTACTACTTCTATGCTAGTTCGGGGATCCATCCACTTCATACAAATTGAGAAGTGTGGTTAAAGGAAGCAACCCTGCAAGACACAGTCACTCTGCTTTACAGAAAGCCACAAAAAACAAAGAGATGACCAAAGGAAATGATCATCAGTAAAAGTAAGAAAGAGGAAGGTAGCACACTAGGCATTAAAGATGGATGTACTGAAGACCTAACAAAGGCTAAATAATCTATTGAGATACCCTCGAGGTGCAACTCCCATGAACTTGGCAATAAAATGGAGGATGACTGTGAGTACAAAATGCAGGGAGGGTCACACATACAATATAGCTACCTTGCATTCATTGGTGGAGGTGAAGCTCCATCATATGTCAGATCCATAGCTAACTACTGTATTATAAAAGCTA
>LQNS02001155.1:11001818-11040034 GCA_001587735.2 Parhyale hawaiensis
CCTCGGAAATGCGGGTGGGCGCCTATGAGCGCCGCGACCTGTGGAACCTCATTTCATAGTGTGGCACGTCTCGCCAAGATCTTGGCGAGTGGTTTGCCGCCCTCGGAAATGCGGGATCTTGGCGACAAGTTTGCCACCCTCGGAAATGCGGGTGGGCGCCTTTGAGCACCGCGACCTGTGGAACCTCATTTTATAGTGTGGCACTTCTTGCCAATATCTTGGCAACAAGTTTGCCGCCCTTGGAAATGCGGTTAAGTGCCTATGAGCGCGCGACCTGTGGAACCTCAGTTCATAGTGCGGCATTTCTTGCCAAAATCTTGGGGACAAGTTTGCCGCCCTCGGAAATGCGGTTCTTGCCAAGATATTGGTTACAAGTTTGCCACCCTCGGGAATGCAGGCAGGCACCTATGAGTGTTGCAACCTGTGGAACCAGGTTTGATAGTGTGGCACTTCTCGCCCCTCATTTCATAGTGTGGCACTTCTCGCGAAGGTCTTGGCGAGTAGTTTGCTGCCCTCGGAAATGTGGGTGGGTGCCTATGAGCGCCGCGACCTGTGGAACCTCATTTCATAGTGTGGCACTTCTCGCCAAGATCTTGGCAAGTAGTTTGCCACCCTCGAAAATGCGGGTGGGCGCCTATGAGCGCCGCGACCTGTGGAACCTCATTTCATAGGGTGGCACTTCTCGCCAAGATCTTGGCAAGTAGTTTGTCGCCCTCGGAAATGCGGTTCTTGCCAAAATTTTGGCGACAAGTTTCCTGCCCTAGGAAATGCGATTCTTTGTTTCTTCCCAAGTGGAGACAAGTTTGCTGCCCTAGGAAATGCGGTTCTTCCCAAGATATTGATGACAAGTTTGCCACTCTCGGGAATGCGGGCGGGCACCTACGAGTGCTGCGACCTGTTAAACCAGGTTTGATAGTGTGGCACATCTTGCCAAGATCTTGGCAATAAGTTTGCCGCCCTTGGGCATGCTTGCGGGCGCCTATGAGCGCCGCAACCTATGGAAGCATGTTTCTAGACTATCTAGTGTGGCACTTCTTGCCAAGATCTTGGCGGCAAGTTTGCCGCATTCGGGAATGCGGACCCTCAAGTTTGCTTGTATGGGATCGTCCGGCATTTTCTCCCATAGAATAACAATCTGAAACTTAATGTCATCTATCTCGAAAACTAAACATTTGCGACAAAAACGTTATTCATGTGAATTGTTTTCAATTGACTAAATTTACAAACTGAACACAATAAAAATAATGAAAAGAAAATCGTGTGCAAGTTAAAGTAAAATAACACCGCACCAGCAGTTTCACACACATTTGCAATACAATCCTATAAAATTTGCAACAAAGTAGGAGTTTGACTATCAAACACGTTAAAAAGGGTTAGCCGTAAGCAACAAACGCCAATCGTTGCCACCCTCTCAAAATCTCAAATATTGAAGGTACGGACCAACGAAAACACGTGCTACTTCCTAAACTAAGGAAGCAGTCAGAATGCGGATTGGAAAATGTCATGCACGCTGAAGTTTTATCCGATCAAGCAAATATTTAGTTCGGTAGATGAACAGATAAAAAGAATTTAAACAACAATATTAAAACAATATTACCGTGAAAACGATTGTCATTACTGAACAGGAGAAGTCAAATGCATGCACCATATTAAACAACGATGTGAGGTGGATCATTTCAGTGCGATAGCAACATGCAGGAATAAACTTCAACAAACGGGCATCATAGTGCGTTTTTTCATTTTTTCTACTTTCTTGATTATGATAGCATTTCGACTTTCAAATGAAAGTTTCGAAAGTAGAGTATTATGTCTTCCTTGATTAGAAAAGTCGAGTGGAATATTTTACAGTTATTTATTTCTCGAACTTTGTACTTTAGAGCATAAATTATTACGACAATCAAGAACCACTTTTACATTGTAAGCTTTGTACACAGGTAGAGTTATGGTAGACACATGTTAAAGAGCAATGTTGTTTGGATATAAAATAAATGTGTGCGGCTTGTCGGCAACAAGTATATATAATGTAAATATGTGGCCTACGTCATGACCTACTGAATCTACACGTTAGTCTTTTGAACGCGTTCACTCATGCAATCGTCTGTATATTTTGTAGCGTCATTTTCAACATAACTTTGTGTACGCCACAAAAAGTTATTAAAACCTTAGCCGCCAAATCAATTTCCTCAGCAAACGCCACATGGCAAGGTGCGGATATCTCTTCAGACATTATTACATGGAGTAAAAACTGTAAATTAAACCTCAGGTAACAGTGTCTGCGGCACAGTAACACATTCGGATGAGTGAACACGTTGAAAAGACTATCCTGTAGCAAGATCCTTAAGTCAGATCAGTAAGATTACTTAAGCATAAGTTAGGTAGATTTGGCTGAACTGCGTAGACTACAAGCCAAAGCTAACTGATTTTGCACATGTACTACGCCAAATCTCAGATAGGCAGAGAAAACTACAAACACATACTGCTTATGTTTGTGGACGATCTCAATGGTGCCAGCAGCTATTCTTACAGGAATTAAAGGTTTACTTCATGGGTTACCAGGTTAATTATCGCCCAACAAAGTTCTACTCACGCTGCTGTGGGCTGGTCAGATATTGAAGGGATATACATGTGTTGAGGCGGGAAGTGAGGGTTGTTGCCCACCATGTCTACTCCGTGGTGACCCTGAAACAAATAAAAGCGTACAGTAACATCTCCCAAATCACGCGCTTGGAACCTCTTGCCCCCCCCTCCCCTAGCAAAACAAAAATAGCGCATACCTCTGGCAAGCGAGGCAAAGCTAATGAAAAATTCAAATTTGTTCTGAAACTATGATTTTCTTTGTATCAACACCAATATCTAATAATTCTACCGTGCCTCTTCCCGATTATAACAGCTTCTGTAATTTTCCTGAAGATCCGTTCATAACTTATCGAGTTCGGCTGCTAACAAACATTAGTTAAACACACAAATAGACCAACCGACTATCACCAAAGTTTAATCATATATGTATATCAACACTACTAACAATGCCTGTAAATTTCTTTAAGATCTGCTTATAACTTTTTGAGTTACATATTTTGCTAAGCATAAATCAAACACAGACAAACAAACGGAGAATGGACAAATCGTCACGAAAATTTGTTTCTTTATTCTTCATAATATACCTAACAACTCATGCAAATTTCATAAATATTCGTTCATCACTTTTACAGCTACGGCATTAAGAATCATGAGGCCGACAAACAAACGGATGAAAGGACCTTCACAAAAACTTGATCATCTATTTCTCCAAAACTTAACAATCCATAAAAATTTCGTTGAAATCCGTCCATAACTTTTTGAGTTATCTTGGTGACAGACAACCAGACAGACAAACACAAACAACAGAGAGACAAAGAGACAAACTCGACAAAAATATAATCTCCTTGGCAGAGGTAATTAAGTGATGGCACTCGCTAGTCAAAAGATCTACGGTAGTTATTTCGTCTTAACGTCCGTTCGAATGCGTTAAAATTTGTATTCAGGCAGCAAAAAACGTGAACAGAAATTGGAGCTAAAATTTACACCAAATTTGAAGAAGGGACGTCTGGAACTATAACTAACGACACCTGGCTAGCACACTGGCTGTACAGCTCACATTTCAACACCTGTTTTTGCTAAACGTTAAGTTGTGTTTACGCGAGGAAGGGGGGCGTCAGCTAAACATTTGGGTGATTAGCTGCGGAAATTCGTTTTGGGGCTATTGGGTATATCTGTCTTTCGGTGCGATTAGGTACAAAACATATACGTATAGAAATAGTAATGCAGTAATTAGACGAAAAATATACGTTAATTAATAGACGTATCCTTTCGTCTAATTATCGCTATTTCTACTACATTTTCGCAAGATATAACTTGATTTTGGAGATGCGCGAAGTGAGTTCGCAGGAATTGGCACCCTGTGCTCTACTATATAGTATTACTACTACCACCACTGCTATTTAGAGCCGGGCGCGACACTAGAGCAGTAACGAACTTCATATTTCTAGCATTGCCCGTTCTGCAGTACTTTTCTGGACGGCTTAAAGATCAGTAATAAAGTAAGCAATAAAATGCCACAAGTTCTTCAGGCGCGTCTTTTTTAATGAAGACATCGTCTGACTAGCAGAATTAGCCAGCTGAGTTACGAGATGGCCTTGGATTGGCTGTCGTATGACTGATAGCCATCTAGTCCAGGCTTTAGGCGGGGGGGGGGGGGGGGGGGGGGCTGTGTACATTTCTCTTTCACGGCTCTGCCATATATTTTCCTGGGCCATACGATTAGGACATTAAAAGAAGTCAGGTAGAACTTTCGCAATTGGTACATTTTTCATGGGTGGCATGGGGGGGGAGGAGGAGGGTACAAAATTGTCAATTGTGGTCTGATTGTTCTGAAACTTGCTCAGAATACGTATTTTTTGAAAAAGAGACATATTTTTTTCTAGTACTTTTTTGACTTAGGCCTTAGTTTTTGAGATAATGGGGTTTACATATAAATATACATGTATATTTTGGAAATTTCAAACGAATAGAACTCAATGAGTTATCACGCTAGAATAAAAACAATGGCAATTTTGGAATCCTTGCAACATTCTTAACAAAACTATAGAGCTGGATTCTTTATTTTTGCCTCATAATATCTTTTTATTACAGCTGGATTATCCATTTACTATTTCGTTGCGATCACGAACTAGAATATAGGGAAAAAATTAAAGGGAAAGAGAAAAAACAATCAGACCACAATTACACAATTAATAATTTTGTGCCCCCCTAAAAAATGTGATACAAGATAGGAAGTTTAAGCCTCCGTTTCCGAGCAGAACGATATCACGGAGGAAAGAGCAAGGGACATATAGTATGCCAAGAGAAACGGGGAACCTATGCACGAAGGTGTCTCAAAAATGTACCAGTTGCGAAAGTTCTACCCAACTGTTTATTAATGTCATAATAAGCAATAGGAAAATACATGGTAGAGCCGTGAAAGAGAAATGTACACAGACAAAGCCTGGACTCTTTCGATAACTAATGGATTCCCTACGGACAGCCCACAGCTCATTCCACCCCCTCCCCCCAAACCTAGGTATTCCAGTTAGCTATTTTCAATGCAAGGCTTACAAAGCTATAATCAGACAGTCACATGTACGTACTTTCGGCACTTCTCACAAACTCCATGGCATCATATCATTCAGAGTGTACACACTCGAACGAGTAAAACTTTCTTAGCACGTGGCAAAAACGAAACCAACCGTGACGTCACGGGCTAAGATGCTTCAGAAAGCTTTAGAAATAGGGAATGTCGAATAACTGCCATCAGGTGCAGCGTCACAGTTCCGAAACTGCCCTCATGCATCGGGTGTGGCAGTAAGCTTGTTATTGGTCTGTCGCGACTTATTGGTTGTCGGGCGGAATAACAACTAGTAACGTACGCCAAGAAGGTAATGTTTTTCCTGGCGTTAATTTGTGCGTCTGTCGGCAATATAACTCAAAAAATTATGGACGGATCTTCGTGAAATTTACAGCAACTGTTAGGAATGCCAGATGAATAATTTTAGGTGACATTTCGTCAGTTCCTTTGTTTACTTGCTTGACTGTTTTTATTTTTCTTTCTATAAGCAACTCGATAAGAAACTTATAGACAGGTGTTGCTGCATATGACAGGAACCGTGAGGAAGATCTTGAGCAACAGAGGCTTCTATTTTTATGATGATACGAAGGAAATTTTGGATTTTGGACCATTTTGAATCGTTGGCATTAGGTTACTCTATAATAAAGCGCTTCTCTATTGTAGTTCGTCGGTACCGCTAGCTTCCACTTGCTCGTCACCCCCTATATATTGACTGTTCTTGCCACAATTTACCATAAATGACGCTGCACAGTCTAATTTTCTCGGTTTCGGGATGTCTCAGTTCGAGGAACTTTCTTTGTTTTTAGGAGTCTCTGTTTTTGAGGAGTTCTAGTGTACTTTATTTATTACAGTATAGAGAGGATGATCACTTACAGCAACGTTATATGAAGATGTTCAATAGCCATGAGCCCATAACTGTGACTATAAATAGAGTAAGATGGTAGGGCGCGAAAAAAGCAGTGAACGAAATACAGATCAAAATATTCCAAGGCAAAACCCTGAACACGGATTAGAATTCAAGATCTATAAGAAAACTTCTTAGATGTGGACCATATTCCAAATGGAAATTCATAGGCAATTACCCAATCTCCATAGGGGCGGCATAGGATAGTGTCCGTTCATCACCGAGAATTTTCCGTCCGGAATATATTTCCGCAAAAAATAATAATCTTGACTGCAAAGGGAACAAGTGATCCAGGGTGTTGATTTCAAATGCGAATCGAGCATTTCCGGGAAAATCTTACATGCGCAGATCGAAAGAAAGCGAAGCAAAATTCCAAAGCGAGTTAGGGCGCAAATGCTTTGCTGAACCTCACAATCGGTAGCTGGAACCATCTAAAAATGATTTATGCAATAATATAGTTTTTCTGGAATAAATTAAAAATGATCTCTGGAATCAAGTATACGGTTAGCTACCGGAATCACGTAAACGGTTAGCTACTGGAATCATCCACATACAATCTCTGGAATCACAGTTTCTGAAATCATTTACAAGTAATCTCTGGAATCTCACAAACGGTTGCTACAATCATCTAGAAATGATATCTGGAATCACACGAAGTTACAAAAATATCAAATGATTCATAACAATTCACAAGTGATCACTGGAATCGCACAGTCTCCTGAATCACACGCCTGGTCTTAGGAATCATACACCTAATCTTTAGTATCATCCAACTGGTCTCTAGAACCACACATCCGATCTCTGGAATCACACCTGTTCTCTGAAATCAAAACCTGATCTCTGGAATCACACCTGTTCTTTGAAATCAAAACCTGATCTCTGGAATCACACATGTTCTCTAAAATCATGCACCTATTTTTTTCTAATCACACATGTGGTCTCTGGAATGACACAGCTGATCACTGGACTTATACAACTGACCACCGGAATCACACACTTGATCTCCAAAATCAACCACGAGGTTTCCGGAATTGCACCTAATCTCTGTAATCACACACCTGATCTCTGTAATCACACACCTGATCTCGGGAATCACACGCCTGATCGCTGGAATCACACGCCTGATCTCGGAAATCACACGCCTGATCTCTGGAATCACACGCCTGATCTCTGGAATCACACTCCCGAGCTTTGGAATCATACGCCCGATCGCTGGAATGCTCACCTGCTGTGGGTACATGGATGGCTGGTGGCCGCCCAGGGAAGGGTTGTGGTGAGGGTGAGTGGGGGAGCCGTTGTCCCCCACTGGGGTGCCATCAGCGGGGTTCATGGGGGTGGTGGGGAGCGAGGCGTCGAATCTGGGGTACTGGTGCTGGGGAGACAAAAATAAAGCAATTAATAACAGCACTATAACTTATTTAACAAATATGAAATAACTAGATAAAGTACGTTCAAGTTTAATATAGGCAGAGGAGAAGAAGGAAACAAATAGCAAACGGAACGTTTAGCTATTGGGAGAGAAGAAAAAACGTAACCATTAGTTTTAATACTTTCAGCTTTAAGAAGAGACTAAAAACGCAACAAATTAGTTTCAATATTTTCAACTATGGGAAGAGAACAAATATATCAATAAATAAATAAGATAAAAACTCAACAGTGCTCTTAACGTTAAGGTTATTATAGATCAGCAATAGGTACTCCCAGGTACTATGAAATATAAGTATATGAGAATTCCGGCGGCGCAGTTCGACCGTAAACCACGGAAGACGGAGACGGAGGCTCGCCGGCCGCTGGCAGGCACACATATCGCGGACGGACGCACGTCGATCCGAATAATTCAACGCAGTGGCACAGAAGTTTGCGGATGGCCCAAGAATCGTATGTCCCGGTCCGAGACGTCACTGTGGGGCCCCACTGGGGCCCTGATATACGGAGGACCCGGGGTCCGAGCGAGCCATCCACTGATCCAGTCGGTGAATGTTATCGGAAAGTGCGGAACTGCGGACAGGCGATACTCCAGCTTTTCGGGGCCGATTTGCGGCGGGTAATGAAAATGCGGACCACGGAATTTTTCCGGAATGGGACTGAAAGCAGCGCTAGAATGGCCACAGTACGCTACAGTTATTCTGTGTGTACTTTTTCGCTTTATTTCTGAACGATAAGAGAAAGAGAGCGAGAACTTACACAACGCACAGCGTGGGCAGCAACGGAGCACCGGGACACCCATCTCTGTGGGACCAGCTTTCTGAAAGTCACCCTATATATGGTCACTTGCTCGGTTAAGGGTTAAGACAAAGTACTACTTGTCCCTGCGGCAGCATCAGGCAATACTTAACCAAATAAAGTACCTAGGCACCTAATGAGAAATGCTATGCATCAAACTTATCTACTGCTGATAATTGAAACCGAGACTGGCCAACAACGATGGTAGGTAATTAAAACTAACTGAATTAGCGATATGTGAAATCATCAAAACATAGCAACGAATAAGCCTCATAAATAATAATAACCGAGATTAAAGATAAGAAGCTGAAACGAATTCGAAGTAAAACCTAATAAAGTGAGCTTACCTAAGGCCACGCGAATTAAAGCACGCTAAACTATAATTATATCAGTAATATACGGTACGGGCGTATTCGACTGGACGCCGAAATTAAGCCTGAGAGGCTCGACTAGTCCGGAACTGCAGACAGAAGCGTTGGCTTTACATTCTGAATCGTGCTGTCAGTGTTAAACACAACCCGATTACGTTCAGCCAACTGATATAATTCCATTTTGCGGAGCAAAATTTAGTTTTTTCTAAGTTTCAAGGACAATCGGTTAAGGGTCAACAACTGAA
Organism: Parhyale hawaiensis; assembly: GCA_001587735.2. Lineage (NCBI taxonomy): Eukaryota > Metazoa > Arthropoda > Malacostraca > Amphipoda > Hyalidae > Parhyale > Parhyale hawaiensis. The sequence goes on from LQNS02001155.1 coordinate 11,010,702, forward strand.
CTCAGTTCAACACGTCGAAGCCCCAAATTTTGGACAAGTCAAGCCTCAATGGCTTAATTTCGGCTCCCAATCGAATAGCCTAATCCGTAATATTAGGCAAAGAATAAAATAAACATGGCCGCGCATCCCAACCAGGAATTCCATATGCAGTGGTTCGTGCTGCACATAGATTCTCGCTAAAACCCAGAAGAGTGCACATTTGCAGTCGACCACAGATTGCCAGAGCTATATACGCCAAAGACGGGAGGCTCACGTGACTACTGAAACCCTTGGCCGTTCCCTTATCTGATCAGGGTCAGTACCCCCGCATGGAGTTCGACCGCCAGAAATGCTGACGCCGCAAGCCGAGCATCGCAAAAATTCGCCTGCCTGGCGGAGAGGCGAACTCGAGAACTATAGCATGCAAGCACAGCACTCTAACATCCCGCTGCCGCAAGAAACTCTAATCGGTGTATTCATTTCAACGAAGGATAAGTAAAATCAACCGGAAGTAATTAGTACCAAGATCGTGCCTTATAGGTGAAAGCCACATTGAAAAACTAATATCATTCCTACATACATATTACAAAGCGACGATAAAGGCAACGTCAAAACAACTAGACGTTGCCGCCATTTTACATAATTTTCAACTAGTAACTAACTCAACTTATTTGCAGCTTATAAAGTTTTAACTTGTTTGTTTGCGAAGTTTTTCAAATTAAAGAAGTTTTTATTGGCGTCGTTGCCATAAGAGGGTTTTCTTTGAGGAGGAAAAGTCGCTAGCTTGATGCGCATTTTTAGCGGGATTCTTGCTAACTTAGATATTTTTCGCATTTTTATTATGCCAGTGATATAAAATACATACTAAATTGCATAAAAAGCTAAGTAGGTACATTTCGTAATTAGGACTATGACGTGTTCGATTAGCTAGGTAGATGATCTTCAACTTATCCGCAGTTTGGGATTCACCACAGTTTGGGAATGAGTTTCAAACAATAATTACAAATCGATTACGCTGGAGACAGAATAGAAGTAAATCACGTAAACCTCGACACAACTAAATTGATTGAGCAAACATACCCTCAATACGTCATCGCTATAAAAACCTTAACCTGGCTAATTTACGTACGTATTTATGAAATGATCATTTACCTAAGTAAATCCTTTATTAACGAAACAACTATATACTTAATAAATCGGTCTCCGTACTACTATCGTAGCTATAGGAACTTGAAATACAGGGTTAAGACAACAATACTGTGGAGCAGCTACCTACGTAAAGTGGTGGACGAAATACCCTAGGGTTATCAGATTTACCCTGTCGCAGAACAATGCAAAGCAACATCTACCTAATGTGCCAAAAAACCCTACTTGTAAGACTACATAAACTAGTTACGTATACATACGATATATTTACATAACGCAAAGAACTACATCTTCTTTGGTGCTCACAATGTAATGCGTTTGGGTGAAACAGTTGGTTACTATAAGTACATTGTTCCTCAGAGTTTAAGTAAGACAAGAGTGTTTAGGTTGGTTCAAGTTTAGTAGTACTTTCTCAACGCGGTCTTACCCGCCACAGCTCGCCTGCAGTAGACTTCTCTACACGTTGTTGTTGTTGTAGTTCCCAATGGCGTCGCGTGTAATTAAAGGCAGCAACTAACCTCTCCGTCGCAAAAATATAAAAAACAACATGGCAGATATCGCAAACCTCCGGCCTTTCTCTTACGTTTGCAACTCAACTCCAGGAGTAAACGGTCCGAAGGCCGCAAAGCTCCGGCCTTTGTTTTTACTAGTGCAACAATAGGACTTGAAGGGCCGGAAGTGTAAACCTCTGACCCTGGTTTTTAGTAGCGCAGCTAGAACCTAGGACTAAATGGGCCGGAGGCCGCAAACCATCGACTTTTTTATTGCTCATTTGGCTGGCCGCAGGTGCCCAGCTCTACGAGTTCTCACCTATTTTGAATAAAAGATTGCTGAAAGTTCCCACTAAGATGCACGATTTGTACATACACGGGAAATTCGGGGTTACGGATACCCAACATGACAATTAATGCGCTCTAAATAGGGTGAGGGAAACTTTACGGCAATCCATGAACCAAGAACTGTTCAAAATATAATCAAACCACTTCGTTGATTCGCCCGGTATGACATGATGAGTTGAATACTTAAACTGAGGCACTCTATGTATGTTTTCCATTACCTTTTGTGCGTAAATGATGAAAGGCAGTAATATATCACAAGCGGTACAATGTGATATATTTTGGGTATATTTTGAAAGAACTCAAGCTCATTTTCTCTCAACTTTCAAATGGATAATTTTGCCCATTTGAAATGAACAGTTCTTTATTTAATAGCTCATAACGAATGAATTGTATATTTCAGTTTCTGCTGTACTATACGAAAGAGATATCTGTACATCTATAAGCTAGAGTTTATCTTTATTATTGTATCAGGTTCTAATTTATTTGACTGTTTCAGTGAAGTCATTGACAGGAGGTGCTCGTTATGGGCTATCTCGTTCCAAGAGTTTTTCTTATGTGTTCAGAGTTTTGAGTTTAACTAAGTCGATAAGTGTGTTCTTGATTCGCAAGTGCCTCCCCAAAAAAGAAAAAAATTTCATACAAAACGAGATGACATAAGAGGACTCCTCCTACGTTAATAAGGGTCACAGTACCAAACTCTCAAGTTAATTAAAGTTTCGGTGTCAAAAACAAAGGCTACGGCAGTCTAACTTTACGGTAATCTCGCTTTCCGGCACAGCAGTACATTCTCAGCTGACTAAATGCATGTATTAAATATAACGCATTTTCAGTTTAATATACAAAACTAAACGTGTTGAATTTTCAATTAAATATGCCAAACTAGAGCATTCTGAGCGAGCATACCTCCGCCACGCAAAGGCAACGATAACGAAAAATTCATATTGGTTCAGAAAGCATGATTTTCTTCGTATCAGCACCAAAATTTAATCATTTGTGCCTTTTGATGGTATTAACAGTTTTTGTAATTTTCTTGAAGATAGGTTCATAACTTTTTGAGTTATGCTGCTAACAAACTTTAACATTATGATAAACATTATTCAAACACACAAACAGACCAACCGATCACCAAAATTTAATCATTTATGTCTGTTAGCATTACTAATAGTTACTTTCTATAAATTCTATAAAGATCTATCTATAACTTTTTGAGTTATTGTGCTAGCAAGCATAAAATCAAACGCAGCGACAAACACACGAACGAACAAATCACAAAAATTTGGTCATTTAGCTTTCGTAATATACCTAACAACTCATGTACATTTCATGAAAATCCGTCCATAACTTTTTTGAGTTAGGATACTAAGCAAATGATAGGCAGACAAACAAAAAGATGAACAGATTTTCACCAAAAGTTAATCATCTGTTACTGTTAACATGCCTAACAATCCCTGTAAATTTCGTAAGAATCCGTTCATATCTTTTTGAGTTATATTGGTGACAGAGAAATAGATAAACACAACAAAAACATAACCCCATTGGCGGAGGGAATAATTAAACAAGCTTGCTACGCAATGCTTAAAAAATATTGTAATGAGACGCTGCAGGTGTGGTCGCTTCACCCTTGCTTAGTGAGATAAACCAGCCCGCTTAGCTTCGACTTGAATTCATCTTGAGTGTTCGAACCACTTTAAATAAATTTTCAGGCGTTAATCCTCTATAACCGATTACTCCCCTCAAAGGTAATCTCTTTGGGGTTAACGTCCGAAACACTAACCGAAATTGAAAAACCATTACCCATGACAGAAGTTCCAGTGAAACTGAAGCTAACGAGATGAGCTAATTTCGATGGAAAGTAACTACCTTGCTTAACATGGATTTCTGTCCCTCATAGGCCAGTTAAGAGTTGTTTAGGTTGCTTTCAATTTTTTTTAACTATTTCAACAGATTGGGCTAATTTAAATTGATTAGGTTACTTAGCTAGGTCTCGGAGGAAAATGATGACAGCAGGCAAATTTGAGAAGGAGAGTGATGATCGTTTGCTAGGTATAGGAGGAAAGAAATTATAGTTAGCCAGGTTTACGATGAAGTTGACGATAGCTAGGCTCAGGAGGAAGGCGATGATAGAAAGAAAGTTAAGGAACACGATAATTACTAAACTAAGTTCAGTTTAGCTTGGAGCTGCAAGCAGCAGAGGATATACCAGGTAAGGCTGGGGCAGCGCCATAGGCTCACCTGCTCGGGTGGGGGGTAGAGGGAGGACGGTGGTTGGGGGTTGTGAGGGGCGAGGTCGGGAGTATGTGGAGGCGCAGGAGAAGCGTGTCCTCCTACGGATAGAGAGACGTCGTAGGGAGACGCGTCCTGACGAAAATAAAAAACTAAAATTAACGAACTGGTAAAGAAAATAAGTATAAATTAAAGTTTGTTGACCAAATAAATAAAAAAGTATACTAGTGTTAGCAAACTACAAAAGTAAAGAAAGGCACAAGTTAAAATCAAGAAATGCCAATAATAAACTAAGAAATATATACCTACGTTCATTAGAATTAGTAACAACTAAAAGAAAAGAAAACTTAACCAGTATCAGCGAATTGCCTGAGTAGAATAAGTTGCAATTAATAAAAACAAAAACTATCAATGCCAGTGATCTTAGAGCACTGAAGTCCCATTCTCTAAAGACGCTATATAGCACACCGTTGTGTAGCTATTTATGCTTGTTTTGTCTATCCGCGCTGCTTCTTTCGAGCGTGAAATATTCTCACCCGAGAGCTATATTGCTATTGAAAACGATATATTTAAAGTGAGTGACAGGAGCCGTGTCTTCGACCGTAGTCAATGTTACAGTGTTGAGGATACGACTGGGCACTGACTATGAAGGCAGTTACGGGCCAGTTTGAATGTTGAAAATAGTTTTATATATATATATATATATATCCTTGCACTGATGCAGCGGGACACACAAGTACCTTGCGTGCTTGCGTTGCTTTTACTGTTTGTGGCTTGGTGGTATGAGTGACGGCGTGGTAATCTCTAGGTCCTCGGATCGAATCCTGACTCGATTCTTTCTATTTATTCTATTTAAACACAAGGGCGGACGGAGAGGCCCCTGTCTGGATAATACCAGGGGTTGACGGGACGAGAAACTGTGTGATATATATATATTCGTTTCATAGTCGGTCAGCTCTGCCGAAGTGGAATTGGCGGCGCTCATCCCTTGCGATGTTTGAGAAGTAGGAGGCGGGAGCACCGCAGCATCGCGCAAGAAAAACTCGTTCAATTTCTTCTCCGTCATTTTCCGACGGAAGAGTGCAGTAGTATAAAAGATATATAACCTGCAATTAAACCACAGCAAGTAGATCTCTTATAAGAACATATCAGCGAAGGCGATAATAAAAGAGCTATCGTTAAATTAAAAACCGCGAGAGGCAGTACGTGTGAAGGTCAACAAAGCAAGCGAACGTTGCACAACATCGCGAAATTAAAAGAAAAGCTAAGCGCTGTACGCGTGACATTGGGCGGCTGGTTGCGCTACAGCATAGGTGGTGTCGCAACGTGTTCCAGACGTGTTGGGCGCACGTGACACCTAGGGTGCTCTGCTCAGGGTGCACTGGGGGTTGTCCAAGGAATACAACGATGGTGTATTTTGTGGGTGATGCGGGTGAGACGGAGGAGTTCTGATGAGGGTTTGAAATACGGGTGAGACGGAGGATTTTTATGAGGGATTGAAATACGGGNGTGCACTGGGGGTTGTCCAAGGAATACAACGATGGTGTATTTTGTGGGTGATGCGGGTGAGACGGAGGAGTTCTGATGAGGGTTTGAAATACGGGTGAGACGGAGGATTTTTATGAGGGATTGAAATACGGGTGAGCCGGAGGAGTTTTAATGAGGGATTGAAATATGGGTGAGGCCGAGGAGTTCTGATGAGGGATTGAAATACGGGTGAGGCGGAGGAGTTTTAATGAGGGGGTAAGATGCGGGTGAGACGGAGTTTTGACGCGGGGAAAGGATTAGGTAGTAGACAGGGGGTGAAAAGCGGGAAACTGGGACATTATAGTGTGAAACAGGAATCTACCTGTTGAATAAACAGGCTTTTATTCAGTAAAACACGCACTCCGAGCAAGTGAAACGAGTGACTTAGGGCGAACTGGTTATACAGGGCTGCTGAAGAACGAAACACTGTTCAGCTGTCGTAAGCCTTTTTTATTATAGTTTCAACAAAAGCGTTCAACGACTTTCCTGACTTATGCTGTACCTATTCAAAAACTTGAAGGGTTGGTTTCAAAGGAAGCGTCGATGCTTGAATGCATTTTGCAGTATTACAGAGCACGAATGTAAGGAGACAGAAGTCACGTTTTCACAAAGGCCACTTAACAGCGGATGATTTACTGTAAGTCCACAGCTAGCCGCAGGGCGGCTGCAGTAAGCGCTGTAGCCTGCTCGTCAAGACTCCAAACACAGTTTTGGACAACGTAGAGATTCAGGACATCTCGACTCCACCCTAGCGTTGGGCCTGTCCATTGCAAGCCCTTCCCTCGAAAGGATTGCTGAAAAGCGTCAGCTTTCAAGAAGTTAGCCCAACCTAATAGATTACTTTTTTTTTGGAGGGTCTGACTTTGAAACAAATGCGTAATAGGTAGCCTTCACTCTATGCCCCTGGTAAGGCTATGTAGTTGTAAGTCCCACAGCAGCACTGCAGTTACAAAATACTTAGGTGTCAGAGAACGAAAGTTTTCTGGTCCAGCCAACCAACGGCCAATTAAGGGCACTCGAATCTTTAAGAGGACCGTATTGGTCAAGTCATATGATACTTAGAGCTTATCAGAAGACACTACACTAGTCTAAGAATATATGACACAGTGGCAGAACTTTTATATATGGATGGGGAAAGTGCTGTACGGATGCTAAAATAAATGGAAATTTGTACGGTATTGAGCGTCGAACCGCGCCACAAAATGTGAACTGAATTGGTAAAACGGAGCAGCTGAGGAGTGATATACAATTTAGAATGTGTACAGCGACAGAGCTTGGCAAGACTTAATATGTAGCAGAAGAAACTAGCGTGCTCAACGGCGAAACTAGCGTGCTGAACGGCGAAACTAGCATGCTGAACGGCGAAAGTAGTATGCTGAACGGCGAAACTAGCATGCTGAACGGCGAAAGTAGTACGCTGAACGGCGAAACTAGCATGCTGAACGGTGAAAATGAAAATATTTGAACTGATGAACATTAATACCTGTGGAAAGTTAGTATATTCAACGCTTTATGACGCTTTCAACTGCTTTGCAATGGAATGAAACGAATTCTGCACTGGAACGAGAATACATCTAGACTGGAATGTGACTATTTCTGTACAGGAATGGAAATATTACTGCGTTGACAAGTAAATAATCAGGCAAGGGAGTGGGACTAGGTCGTTCCAGTAATAAGAATATTTCTGCACTGGAATCTAAATATTTCAACTAAGGAACGAGATTAAATCTACAGAGATATAGGCATTACTCCGTATTGGCATGTCATCACTAAGCAGAGGAATAGGAATCATTCTGTAGAGGAATGGCAATCGCTTAGAACTGAAATGGGAATCACTCTGCAAAATCAATGATGGACGCAATGAAGTGTAAGGAATATTTGGATTCCATGTTCTACAAACTGCCACCCCATTCCCATTCCAAATAGCAAAAGGAATCGAGAATTGTGAGCGTCCAATGTAGATGCACCGATACAACGATTCCTTATTGCCATCCTTAGGGCGAACTTCGGCGGTATGAATAGCATTGCATGGATGCGGACGGATGCCGATCGATTATTGCCACCTTGTCTGCAGAGGCGTTCGTCCTCGTAGCAATAACATTATACACGACTGAGGTTACTCACGTCTATTTACTATGCCGTAGGAATAACATTACACTTGAGGTATCTTCCGTACGATTATTTTATATACGAGGTTTCCTTAGTCATTTAATTATGGGTAAAGGGAAAATACGCAATTTATTCCCAGCACTTGTGTAGTGGAAAAAGTATTGCAGTTTTAAATTATACGATTTAGGCGTCGGGAAAATACGCAGGTGATGAATAAAACCAATGATAAATTTGCAGAGAAATACTGTCTTGTAACGATAACAATACAGCCCACGGCTCTACTAGTTTTTTACTACAAATATAACAATAATACAATAAAGATATTTGATATAGATACCATAATTCGAGTAAAATTATTCACTAGCAAATTATATCTCCACGATTTCGTCGCAAGACTAACATTCCAAGAGGGAGCACTGCCTGTTTCCAAGTATTTTCCATATCCAAGAAAAAAACAGCATATTGCACATAAACGCCACTACAACATATTATTGCCGTTCTGGTAGCAATAGCATTACAACATTAAGTAATGCAACACTGATGTGAAATAATGACGTCACGAAAGCAAGGCGCTCCTATTGGCTGCAATGGGTGACGTATTGAAACCAACGGCGCTGTGATTGGCTGTCGACGAGCAGTGGCGGAAGTACGAACTGTCATTGGCTGAGCACAAAATGTGTACTAAAATTATCATTTATATTTGGAGGAGTTTCAGAGAGCTTCAATCGAGCGAAAATATTTGGAAAAGGAGCAACTGCTTTTGAAATGTGAAACCTCGTGGATGTTTAAAATTGCAATAATTGTGATATTGTAATACCTGCAATAATAATAATAGCAATATGACACTTATTAACCATGTCGTAATCAATTTCAAGGAATATCATCGATATGTATATTACAAATCCTACAATTACTAAATAGTAAAGAAAATACAACATAATTACTACTGATTCTGTTAATTTTACGTGACGTGATTTAAAAATCAACATAAATGGGAAATAAAAATCACACACTACATACCATTAACACGCGCACCACGAGCCACACGCGCGCTCAACATGCACTATGCACACGCGCGCACCACCCACCGCACATGCGCGCCATGCACCACTCACCACACGCAGATGTGTACGTCGCACCACACACGCACACCGCGCATGCGGACGACGCACCACACACACACACGCACCACATATACGTACGATGCACCACACGCGCGCACTACCCACCACACACACGCACCACATATACGTACGATGCACCACACGCGCGCACCACACACACACACGCACCACGCACACGCAAAACGCATCACACACGCACCACATATGCGCACAACGCACCACACACACGCACAACGCACCACACACACGCACCACGCACCACACACACGCGCAAGGGAACCAAAGTAATTCAATACGATCGCAGCGGCAGGAATTGAAAAGGGGGGTCGATTAAATATTCATAGCGAGGGGGGCAAGCGAAGGAGGGGGCATGTGGGGGTGGAAAAGGGTAAGGAGAGAAAGGAAAGTTGGTGAAGTGAAGAAGGACAGGCTAAAACAACGTGCAAGAAGATCGAGATGAGCGTAATTATTAAAGAAAAAGAGACTAGAAAATTAAGCAAAAACGGCATGGTAGAAAACTGAGACGAGAATAATTATTTAGGAAATGCAGTAGAGTATGCACAATAGAAACCGGAGATGAGAGTCATTATAAAACATACACTAAAATGTAGGCAAGAGTACCTCAAATAAAACAGAAATGAAAGCAATTATTAAACACATACGCTGAAATTCGTTCAAAAAGTGGAGAGAAGAAAACGGAGAAGAGGGCCGAGCCCTCGACATAATAGCACTAAGCGCCGTCATGCAGTAACTGGTGCGGAGGACGATGGCAGAGGTAAATGCTTTGGGAGACAGCGGACCTCTGACAAACAGAATACGTGAAGAATAAAGTGATGGTAGAATAAAATCTATACAGCAATAAGAAAAAAACATAAATGAGAAGAAAAATCAAGCTGAAAAATGGAAACAAACATGGAAATCGTAGCACATTAAGAAGACATTATAAATGAGATTGAAAGCAAATAATAACTAGAACGCCTCGTGGAGTAAGATCATCACCCGCGGTGGGAAAAAATTTCATCACCGTCATTTTTGATGGCCAGCTAATCCTTGTTTTCTGGCATTGGTCACATCGAGGACAGCCCACCAGACTCCCTGCAAAAAAAAATCATGAACATAGCTTAACTCCTACCTGTTTTTGGGTGGAGAACAAATTTCATCGCCGTCATTTTTGATGGCCAGCTATTCCCAGTTTTTTGACATGGGTCACATCGAGGGTTGGGTCACCAGACTCCGTGCAAGAAATTATAAACATTGCTCAACTCCTTCGACCACTTATTGGGTGGACAGACAAATATATATGTATATATATACTAATATATTTCCAAATATAGTCACCTATCTATATTATACTAAAACTCTGTGACCCATGCTTGCTTATTTATTTATTTATTTGTGCCGCGCAATACTACCATGGATTAGCTATTTAATTCGATTGTATCTGTGATACGCACGTGGAACCAGCCACTCGGTTGCAAGAACGGCTACGATAATTTCAAAGTTGATACTAAAAATACAACTGGAATACGTAACATATACATTGACTTTGCTTACAGACTGCGTGTTGAATATTCGTTAGACAAGCAAAGAAGCTGTACGGGCAGAAAGGGAAGGCCGAATAGCGTGTGGTCTACGACCAGCTGAATAAAACCAGTTTTTTCTGAAGCAAAGACGAACGTGATGGCGACCCAACGGGTCACGGGCCGGTGTATTTACTAAGTAACTTGTTTGACACAGCTTCTTCCCTTTTAGACGGGAAGAAATTCGAGGGACAAGAGCACAGCCGCATTCGTTCCATGGATTAGCTCTTTAATTCGATTGTATCTGTGACACGGAAATTAAACTGAGCACGGCCTCAAGAATGGGCATGATCAATTCATCGGTTCCATGGGCAATACAGCTGAAATACGTAACATATAAATTGACTTTGCCTACAGCCTGGGTGTTGAATATGCGCTAGAGAAGCAAAGAATCCGTTGATAGTGAGCCGTATGGGCAGCTCCTTGACGGTCAGGAGAGGACGGCCGAATAGCGGGTGGTCTATGACCAGCTAAATAACACCTGCTTTAGTTCCAAAGCGAAGATGATCGTGATGACGACCTAACGGGTCACGGATCGTCTAGTATATACTTAAATCATCGACGAAAACATCACCTCTGTCACTTCGTTCGCGAGTGATAATTATGAATGAGGACCTACTGCTGGCAGTACATACAGTAAAACTGCTGGCAGTACACACAATACAACTGCTGGCAGTACACACACAGTACAACTGCTGGCAGTACACACAGTACAACTGCTGGTTGTACACACAGTATATCTGCTGGCAGTACACACGGTACAACTGCTGGTTGTACACACAGTATATCTGCTGGCAGTACACACGGTACAACTGCTGGCAGTACACACGGTACAACTGCTGGCAGTACACACAGTACAACTGCTGGCAGTACACACGGTACAACTGCTGGCAGTACACACGGTACAACTGCTGGCAGTACACACAGTACAACTGCTGGCCGTACACACAGTACAACTGCTGGCCGTACACACAGTACAACTGCTGGCAGTACATACACTAGAATTGCTGGCAGTACACACAGTACAACTGCTGGAAGTACACACAGTACAACTGCCGGGAGTACACACAGTACAACTGCTGGCAGTACACACAGTACAACTGCTGGCAGTACACACAGTACAACTGCTGGCAGTACACAATTCGTACGTAATCAGGCCGTCTTTCAGAGACTGAGCAAAGCGTAATGGCGGAGAAGGAAAATTTTAAATTGAGTTTCCATGCTTTCGGAGGGAGCTCAGGGGATGAGGGGGTGCAGGGAGGGGGGATTAAAGTGGGAAATTTTGGGGGGGGGTCCGTGGGGGGACAGAACACAGTGATACGGGAAGTGGGAACAGATGGGAATATTCCTGACTGCATCGGGAATGGCTCGGGAATTTAACTTAAGCTGTAGACTTATTTCTTTAATGCATAACAATCTTTTTGAGAGAGAGACTGAACAGTGAAGTATAGGAGGGGTGCTCTGAAAAGTTCGTGGCTGACCGGCACATGCGCATAGTGCACACTGAAGCGAAACTTTTATCACTGATATATTATACAAGGAAAGATCATTTGAGCTCCTGCCGCTGGAATATGCGGAAATTATTTGCACATAACATATAATTATCAATTTAGTATTATGTTCCTCACCTAATCCTCTCTATCCACACAGCATTAACTGTGATCTATTGAGATTAAGAAATCAGGGACATACATTACAGTAGGTATGCACTGAGAAACGCGGAACCCATGCACTAGGGTGATCCTACTGTAAATCCTTTACAGGAACAAGGACGTACATGCGAACAGCAAGTCGGGGAAGAAGCTGCAGAACAGAACAGAACAAAACTGGAGTATGAAAATGGAAGGACGCAAATTGGGCACGAAAGACAACCGTCTCGAAGGCCTTGCTAATGCTAAACTAACCTATGGGATCCTCCCTCCCCGGAGGGGGGAACGTAGCTGGCGGCAGCTCTCCATAGCACAAGGTGGGGGAACCAAACTACCCTAACCCTAGGGCCAATCCTACGGCCCCTGGGGGGATGATACCCTATATAGAAAATAAATGTGCCTTCCTTCATTTATACTCTCGACCTCGCATCACCGATACGAAGTGTCAAAATATGCTGCAAGCGTCACTGCTCAGCTATAAGACCAGTGAGCAGTATAGCTTAGAATGGACCCCTGCACGATGTTCCTGAGCCCGTATCACTGATACACAATAATTTTCCATCTTACGCTGAATGTATAAAACACTGAGATATATCCGCGGCAAGAATCCTTATACCGAGTACCCGCGTCGTTTCCAATATGCTTATGAACGAGGAACTACAGCGGCCAATTCAAATTATCAAAGAAGATGAGTACTCTGTTTGAATTTAGCGAAGAAACACAATCCTTCGGTCCCTAAGGAGGCAAAATATAGATATATTAGCGAGCACTCGAACATCAATGGATTTAAAATTGACCCGCGAATCCTACAGACACATTAATACTATAATCGTTGATAGAAATTTTTACGATAAAGCGAAAAATCGCTTCTTCAACGGAAGAAAACAAGTTGGAAAAAAAATCACTGCCGAGGCTACTGCCCCAGAAAAATATCTGCTACTAAGATTCGTTGATCATCTGCCCAATTTGGGTAGCGTGAACCGAGAGCGAATTGAATTTCTGATGCAGGAAGAAAGGAAAAACAGATTCCATGAGAGTGCTAAGAGAAACTGTAGATATCCTCATTACTTGGATTTTAACTTTGGCATGCAGAGTAAGAAATGCAGCAGATTTTAAGGATAACATTCCTTACTTTGGCCATCTTCTACAACCTGGTCTCATTCTCGCTGACCGATTCCCAACAGAACGCGAGAGATTCGCCAAAATCTTGAACCTGGCCTATTTTTTTCGTATCTATTTCATGAGCGTAACGCGAAAGATAAAAATATATAAACACACGCTGTATTTATAATATTGTTATAACTGGTGTACCCCGCTGGTAAAAATAGGACTACCTAGTTACTAAGAAACTGCACTGACAGTTCGTTCATTGTCCATGCCAGTACTTTAATCAGCCAAGCAAAGTTGGCGTCGAATTAGAGGAAGATAAAGAATTGCTGCTGTGGCTGAAGTTTTCTTCGTGCGCAGTGAAAAGGTTCCTCAGTCAGCTCGGTGGCCACTGATCAGAAGCTACGTTTGCTCCATCGTTGGTCGAATTTCTGCCTATCTTGTCCCATACGGTACACGGTCGAACGGTATAAACATATACATGTATATAGCCCCCACCCACCGTCCAGCTGCACTCTAATGCGACTCACTGCAGGAGTCACAGGACCTTCCAACGTGCTCGACAATCCGGATTTGCGTTTTATACTACCTACCTAGATTCTGATACAAGTTTCGTCATATTCGTCTGAAGATGCCAAATATTGGCAAAACCGGTGAACTATTTACAGATCTCAGTCCTACTTAGATTCTGATACAAGTTTCGTCATATTAGTCTGAAGATGCCAAATATTGGCAAAACCGGTGAACTATTTACACATCTCAGTCCTACTTAGATTCTGATACAAGTTTCGTCATATTAGTCTGAAGATGCCAAATATTGGCAAAACCGGTGAACTATTTACAGATTTCAGTACGGAAGCACTTTGGTCGTTTTTAAATCATGACTCCTGAGTATATTTTAGAAAAAAAATGAAATGCTTAAGAAAGAAAACGAACAATAAACATGGTTAGATGATATATAACGAAATATAAACATGAGAGTACGTTGGTCCGGTAACTCCTTTATACGTCACACTCCAGCCCACCCCCCTCCACGTACCTCTCTCCCACACACAAATGTGTGTGTATATTTGCAATCACAACAGCAAATAAAAATTAAATACCATATTTGGCACATACTAGAAACATGAATAAATACAACAGAAAACACACCTCTATCTACTCCAAGCTGAAATGAAACACTAAATACAAAAAATGCGGCCTTCGCTATGTAGGTACTAGAAACTGAAACAAAACGAAGCTCTAGCATTACGCCAGAGATTCGTTGCACAAGTGCGTATTGTGTCAACATGTGTGCCGAGTGACACACTTAAGTGTGCTGCTCATTGTGCTACTACGTGACCTTGACACTCGATTGATACGTCACGTGTGGCGGTTTATGTAGCAGCACCGGCTGGAAAGTTCGTAGGCCGATGACGAAGGATTTTGCGGCACAGTAGATAACGGTTGGAAAATTCGTAAACCGAAGTGGATTAACTACGGGAAAGTTTATGGACCGACTAAGGTATTGGATTTAACATTAAAGTAGATGGTGGCTGAAAAGTTTGCAGACCGATAATGTTACTGGATTTTACACTAAATCGTGTAACAAAATCAAGGACCGTCGCGGGGTGCGCGGGTCCCAATTACGGTATAACCTTTTGCAGCGGACCTGATTTTTTTTGCAGGGAAGTAGGTAATGGCTGAAAAGTTTGTAGACCTATGAAATTATTGGATTTTATTGTAAAGAAATGAAAGCGATGGCTGAGAAATCGGGAGACCGATGAAGTTACATAGGACGTAACTAAGAACAGCGGCCCCTTTCAGCCGTACTTGTACTGGATTCTATCAGGTAAGTTAGGTTCGATGAGATAGGGTTGGGTCAAGCACGTTAGGTTAGAACGGTGTTAGACGAGGTACGTTTAAGAACAAGGAGAGGTTAGGATAGCGTAGACTAGGTTCTGTTCACGACAATTGCACCGCCGCACGAAGTCTGGCGAAGAGAATGAATAACGAAGAACGTAAATCTCCGATTCATCGTTTGAGTGCAGACACGAAAAATATATATGATACCGGATCAGGCCCTGCCTTGACTACTTAATTTAGTTAATTAGACACAGACTGCAGATGCTAGGATAGGTTAATGGACAAACAATTAGATACATATATGTACACCATAACGTACATATCTATACCTACATCGATATTATAATGTCTGTGAACCTTGTTTACTTTGTCACGTTTATTTATTTGTGTCTTGTCTGACACAGCTTCTTCGCTATTAGACGGGAAGAAATTCGAGAGACAAGGGCACAGCCGCATTCTCTCCATGGATTAGCTCTTTAATTCGATTGTATCTGTGATACGGAAGTTAAACTGAGCTCGGTTTCAAGAACGGGCATGATCAATTGATCGGTTCCATAGGCAATACAACTGAAATACGTAACATATAAAATGACTTTCCTTACAGCCTGGGTATTGAATATTCGTTTGAGAAGCAAAGAATCTGTTGAAAGTGAACCGAACGGGCAGAACAGGGCGGCCGAATAGCTGTTGGTCTATGCTCAGCTAAATAACACCTGCTTTAGTGCGAAAGCAAAGACGATCGTGATGACGACCCCAAAGGGTCGTCTAGTAATGCTGTAAATCTGAGCATACAAGCATATACAACAGTCTTAATAATGTATAGTGATATATATATAGCGCACCTAAAGCGCTAATTAGTGAAGCCAGAACTAAGACATGACACACAAGGTAACACACACACAGTGTGTGACTTCATGGGTGACCTCTTTAGTCTGATCTCCCGAGTTCCATTCGACCATAGTGCCTATGCCCCCGTGGGGTAGCGGGCGGTATAAATACTATGTTTTTTAAATCTCCGTGGATAGAGAAGGTACAATTAGAATAGAAAATTAGGCAACATCGTTTACGGTACGCAATTTTTTTTCAGCCCAAGTTAAAGCTGCAAAAAAATCAAATATCAATATGTTTTACAGACACACTTATAAGTGCAAGTAAGACTTAGAAAGTGTTCGGCTGGATTCAACGAATTAACAAGTCGCCATTTATGTATTAATTCAGTACACGTGCATATGTTAATCTGACTTCTCGAGGCGCCAGTCTTATCATTATAACCAGAGTATTGAGTCGTCAATAACGGTGACAATCATTACGTAATATGAAGTTTATCATTGTTCTTGTTACGGCCGGTGCAGGTGTCGCTGTAATATAGCTATGCCCCGCACCATGCAGCACCTGGGCTTGATCTTTCATTAAAAGAACAAAAGTTGTGCCGTCATGAGTCTGCGGAAGCGAAATTTCTCGCCTGTAAGTAAAAGCGGGAATATTAGGTTTGAAATGCTTACAAGTAGTACCAAGAAATACAGTTCAATCAACAGAATTCACGGGAAAGGCTCAGTTCCTGCTGGATACTAGACACCGACAGGTGAACCGTCAGGATCGACACCTGGTGGCAAGAATTGAAAATACTTTGGTCTCTGCTCAGCGTGAAGTTTCTACTTCCAGGTTAAAATTCAGCTGAGGGAAAACATAAGTGAATGAATTATGCGCGACAGGAACGGAAACTCCAACCAAGATTGAGCCTCGGGTATACCGCGCTCAAAAGAATGATATAATACAGCACCTCGATCACTACTTTTCTAGGCGATGCGGACTGCAGTATATGCAGCGGCTCTAACAAATTCCAGAAACAATATTAGCTACAGCAACTGGAGACACCAATTTACTGTCATCTCACATCGCTGTTTAGTAGATAAATTTTCTCCTATGTACTTAACATCGTGTCGGAGACCAACCAACCAACCAATTCCAACCGAGGGAACAAGCAAGCAACAAAGTCTTATTACCTCCGCCAAGTAGGTTATGTTTTCGTCGTCTTTGTCTGTTTGTTTGTCCGTCTGTCTCTCTGTCTGTCACCAAGATAACTCAAAAAGTTATGAACCGATTTGGATGAAATTTGCAGGGATTATTAGGTATGTTAGGAGAAACAGATGATTAACTTTTGGTGAAGATATGTCCATCAGTTTGTTTGTTTGTCTGCCTCATTTTTCTCGACGCTATAACTCAAAAAGTTATGGATGGATTTTAATGAAATTAACATGAGTTGCTAGGTATTTAACAAAGAATAAATGACCAAATTTTGGTAATGATTCGCTTGTTCGTTCGTTTGTCACTGTTTTTAATTTTATGCTTGTTAGCCCAATGACTCAAAAAATAATGAATGGATTTTTATGAAATTTATAGGAGTTGTTAGTAATGTTAAAAGACAAAAATGATCAAATTTTGGTGCAGATCGGTTGTTTGTTTGTTTGACTCATGTTTGTCATAACGTTTGTTAACAGTATAACTAAAAAAGTTATGAACGGATCTTCATGAAAATTGAACATGCTGTTAATAATATAAAAAGGCACAAATGATCCGATTTTGGAGTTTATAAAAAGAAAATTATGGTTTCAGAGCCAATTTGAATTTTTTGCCACCGTTGCTTCACTTGGCGGAGGTATGCGCTCTCAGAGTGCTCTAGTTATATACTGTGCATTTTTAAA
The DNA here is from genome assembly GCA_001587735.2 of Parhyale hawaiensis. NCBI lineage: Eukaryota > Metazoa > Arthropoda > Malacostraca > Amphipoda > Hyalidae > Parhyale > Parhyale hawaiensis. The sequence continues at coordinate 11,028,532 of LQNS02001155.1, forward strand.
TTCCACTGTGATTCCATCCAAGGCTTCCTCTGAAGCTCAAATTATCTATAAGCTGACTTTATTAATTCAAATACTGTATACGCATAGTGGGGCACACAAAAGCTATTACCTTACTCAACTATGTCTCACCTGAATTAGGGCTCACACATACTACTTTGTCTCACCACCACTATGCAGTATTATATAGATGTAGCTGCACCCCTCTGTCTCATTTGTGCTATACCTAACGCATAGACCGCAACAGTACTTGACTCTTAGGGCTGACGCTGGCGGCCAAAAGTCGGCAACGGAAAAATGGGATTTTCTCAAGAGCTGTTCTTTTCCCCTATCTAATGCTGAAGGAAAAATTCCCAGGTACCCAACATTTTTCTTGCGGAGAAGGTATCTTGGATACGGCGGGGACGCACTTGGGCGCTTGCCTGCATGACCGTGTCTGGACATGTTCATAATAGCTCTTGAGAAAATCNCCACTGGAGAAATCAGACTAGAGGGCTCAAGGTAAGCTGGTATCACGGATACGGGGGCACCCCATCGCCCGCCATATTTATGATACAAAAAATTTAGAGGCACCTATCAGAAAGTACAATTAGAATAGAAAATTAGGCAACATCGTTTACGGTACGCAATTTTTTTCAGCCCAAGTTAAAGCTGCAAAAAAATCAAATATCAATATGTTTTACAGACACACTTATCACTGCCAGTAATACTTAGAAAGTGTTCGGCTGGATTCAACGAATTAACAAATCGCCATTTATGTATTCATTCAGTACACGTGCATATGTTAATCTGACTTCTCGAGGCGCCAGTCTCATCATTATAACCAGAGTATCCAGTCGTCAATAACGGTGACAATCATTACGTAAGATGAAGTTTATCATTGTTCTTGTTACGGCCGGTGCAGGTGTCGCTGTAATATAGCTATGCCTCGCACCATGCAGTACCTAGGCTTGATCTTCCATTAAAAGAACAAAAGTTGTGCCGTCATGAGTCTATGCAGTATCATATAGATGTAGCTGCACCCCTCTGTCTCATTTGTGCTATACCTAACGCATAGACAGTAACAGTACTTGACTCTTAGGTCTGACGCTGGCGGCCAAAATGCGGCAACGGAAAATGGGATTTTCTCAAGAGCTATTCTTTCCCTCCTATCTAATACTGAAGGAAAAAATTCCAAGGTACCCAGGATTTTTCTTGCGGAGAAGGTATCTTGGATACGGCGGGGACGCACTTGGGCGCCTGCCTGCATGACCGTGTCTGGACATGTTCATAATAGCTCTTGAGAAAATCCCATTTCTCCCATTTTGGCCGCCAGCGTCAGAGGCCACTTGGACCTAAGAGTGGAGTACTGTTGCGGTCTATGTCTCACGTATGACACACACGCTGGTACACGTCTCTTCTGTAATGTCTCATATATGACATACGCACCACCGAAACTATGTCTCACGTGTGGCGCGTACACCTGCACTACGTCGCATTTATGTCCCACGTGTGACCTACACACCAGCCCTACTTTGCCTCCCACATGAGACACAAATAACATCATGTCTCGATCATCTGTACACATCTACTATGTCTCATCTGCGACATTCACACTTGCGCAGCGTCTCAACTGTAGTACATCTAACGTGAACATACTTGCACTGCCTCGCGGCTCTAATTATGTCTCATCTGCAGTATGTCTCAATCGCAATATGTACAACTATCCCCCGTTTTATACTTTTTCTATGTATTCAATACGTCGCAGCTAGGCGCACTACATGCACCCTCACAACTATCGCCGTATCTAATCTATAATCGACACAAATGTCCCCAGAAGAAGAAAATCGACGAAGAACTTTAGAATCGACGGAAAAGCGCAGCGATCCGCTCGCGATTATCGTCAGCCCGCGCCACCATGTATCGCTCACGGAGCCGCCTGTCCCACAAGCTATCGCTCGCTCGGCCGGTGAAACGAGAGGTGAAATTCACAAAAATAACACAAAACAGAGAAAAAATCTGACGAAAAACAGACGATAAAGCAAAAAAAGTAATACTAAGTAAAAATTGTGTTTGGAAAAGCGTGAAAAGTATTGTATTAATCTAGTGGAAGTCTCCCTCGTCTAATTATATCCAAAGCTAGAGGCCACGTTCATCACGTGGGAATGATTCCTCTGCAAACCACGAAAATATGAGAAAAATACAGAGAAATACAACAGTCGTACCTCAAACCTCCACAAAAGTGGCCTATATGTACGTCAGCCCACAATATATCCAAAAAGAACCATCGATTAAGAGGCACAAACAATGCATGTGCTACAGCTATATAGAGTTATATAATCTGATTACCGTCAAATCCAGTGCCTTTTACAGCAAACCCTTACTTTTCGTAAGAACGGCGCTATCGATACCGTATAAAACATGGACAGTATAGGTATAGGAATTACTGTATAGTTCCCCTTTGTTGAAAATGTGAAGGGAATCCAAGACTATTAGATCTGCTTAGTAGCAGATAAGTTGCAGGAATTTTAGAGCGAGACAGAAGGAATATATATATATACTTTCTTCGTCCTACTTTGCTAAAATTAGCAAAAGATTAATAGTTACACGGTTGTTGGGGCGGCCCTGACACTAAGACTCTGAATCTTCCTTCTGGTCCAATGATGACCACAAGAAAGCGCGAAGATGTGACGAGAAGTCTTTACCGTCATTTTTGTAAGGAGGGCTGCGCTGGTAATTAACTAATGAAATTGGTAAATAGGAAGTGTGATTATCGTAATATGTATAGTAGATGTACGGTATACGCGTAGATAGAAATGTGTGTCTGTATATAAACACACACGTAGATGCGCTGTATATAGAGTACATGTATACGTGTGTGCGTGCATATAAATAAATCTACACATGAGCATGTGGGTCACAAGCGGCAATATTACCGGTAATAATGACCATTTCTTACTAATGCTAGGGCGCTAGTGTCAATAATAACATAATAAAAATTACTAGTTCCCAGCAATGCTGGTGACTAGAGAGCCGTTGATATTACTAGCATAAATTACTGGTTTCTCTAGATGACGAGACACTTGTTTAGAACTGGCTACTCGATAGTAACCAACTGGTAATTAGAGAACACCGGTAATGACAAGATAGAAGTAACGTTGCCAGTATTATGAAGTGTTCACTACCAGTTGTTAGGCTATCAACGGTAACCATTAGTTTCTAGTTACATGCTACTTACAGTATTCCCTGGTAACTGGTCATAAGCTATTTCAAGGAATCCCTACTAAAAAATTAATGATGATAAGGCTATTGATAATTACCCCCAGTATTTAATAATGTCACTTAAAATCATCATTCTAGCTCAAACTACAGTAACCCCTAGTTACCAGCAACGTACGTTGCCTGTGTTCTCCACTAGTTACAACTCGAGGTTACGTTCAGAGCAAACGCAGAAAACTACTTATAGCCTGTAAACTAGTAACTGATGTAACCACCGATTAATAGTTTGACTACCACTAAGGGCACCTAGTGACAATTCCAGTCAGTTAAGTAATCACTAGTTAACAGCAAACTATATTGCAAATAGTTACGATGCGTAGGAATTACTCACAACACTAGCAAAATACCGCCCATTGCCCAATGAAGAAATACTTCGAATATAAATATAAAAGACGACAAACTTAGTAAATTCAGCCCCCCCAAAGAAAAAAAAATGGCATTGATTGAGAGAGCCGTAAAAAGCACAGGTACTATGAAGTACAAAAAATATCGAATTTAGTTTTTTCCTAAAATAAAATGGTATTCTTTTATTAAGAAAATAGAACCAGTTCGGCAGATGTATAAAAAATGGAAAAAGTTGCAAAATTTCGAATTCTTAAAAACATCTTTAGCTTACAAAAAAAAAAGTCATTCAATGAAGAAAATTTCACGAATTTCGCGAAACAGAACCTAGAAACGAGCAAAAGCAACAACTGGAAAAAAGAAAAAAAATCCTACAAATTCACGGGCCACTAAGAAAATGTCGCACGTCTGTACAGAGAATACACTAAGCACGAGAAAATTCGTAATTTCGTATTCCCCCAAATGCAATTTTTTTCAAACGGAAATGAAATACTCAAAAGAAACTTATAGCTACATAGAGCATGAAAAAGTCTTGAATTTCGTATCCCCCCCCCCCCACGCACAAAAAATACCGTTCGTTTGCACACGAAAAAAAAGCTTGAAACAAACAAATAAAAAAAAACGAAAAAAAAAAAGAACTGCGTGTTTGTCCAAAAAGAAAGTTTGTAACGAGCGAAAAGTTGAGCGAAACATTCTGAGAAACTTCTCAACCGAAACGAATTGGGAAAAGTTTAAAATGATTCGCTGCTTTAAACTCAACAAAATTTTGGGACGGAAAGAATAAATGGAATTTGGGAGATGTTACATTCCCGTTCCTGGAATGTTGGAATGATACAGGCAGCTTGCTTCATAGTTATGACACTTTTATGGAAATATTTGTGGAATGATGGAGTGGAAGGTTTGATCGTGATTACTTCATCATAAAATCGTAAAATATTTTGATCACAGTAGTGATTTATAACATTATGAAATGATGTCATCACAGTTATGTTATAAAATTTGATATGATGTGACCACAGTTGCGTTACAATCAAATCGTAAAATGGTGTCATCATAGTTATGTTATCATGAAATCGTGAAATGTGATCACAGTTGGAGGGCTCACGGGAAAGTACAGCAACACTTTAATTATACTTACGTGCGTTACCGCACTAGTCATATTACCTCATGATTTTAGCCGTGCTAAAGTCGCAGTAATCATGTTCCTGGATTAATTACTATATATATACTAGTGGCCCATGCCGTCATTATAAATGACGGCAAAAAATTAACACTTCAGCCAAAACCCCCGCCGTCTTCTAATACTGAAGAAAAAGATTCCAAGGTACCCCACTTTTTTTTACATTTTTAAATCTGAATTTTCTCCTATGTTATTTCCATAGAGCGTGACAGGAAAGATATAAATATATAAATAAATAAATAAAAACACGACGTGAATTATTATATAGTAGATTGTGCAGTTTAAGCCATCGCTTTCACTACAATGGCTGTCAGACAGAGGAAGAAATGAGGGACATGCATTACGCCATGTGAAGCATGGAGCCCATGCACGAGGGTGTCCCCACACAGAATCAACGTGCATTGGAAAAGCAAGTCGGGAAAGAAGAGGAAGGCCAGGACAACGGCTCATTGGTAGCAGTAAGGAAGTGGGTGGAAATGCTGTGGGCACAACGAAAGACATCCCGAAAATAAAGGTAGCTAAAGTCCCTTGCCATAGCTCTGACAACCTGTGTTCATCTGCAGCCGAACACCCCAGCGGGGCCGGTGGTCATATATCCGCAGCACGAACTAGTGCGTGCGCATTTCCCCACGCCGGCTGGGGTGAGCAGTGAAGTTGACTTTGCCTTTATGTCACAAATAGACAAGCCTAAGCAAACCAAAACCTCCTTGGTGGAGGTAATGGTGGTAGAACTGGCGCAAGGCCATGTATTTTTTATATCAATACAACAATTTATATCGGCACGTACCTATCTTTCCTCGAAATAACCCAATTTATACCAGGCTGCGCTATTTTGCTACAAAGATTCCCTGTTCTATTGTATTCCTACGGTAATAAGCAGCCTTGCAGCGAGGCAGCACCGCCTGTTCAACTCAACGAAGCAAAGATTAGTCACTCGGCCTACCTATATCTACTTCACACCCCCCGTACGCAACACACAACTAATCATAGCTTACAGAATAGGTAAGACTAGCGAGATCCTGCAAGTTTTTATAGGGACAAACGCAACACGAAGCGCTTGGGTGAGCACATATAAATATCTAATATAATTCCCCGATCAAAGTGATTGAAACCTACGTCTATGGAGGTAGAACCAATCCACGGGGAAATATTTTCTACTTGAAAACCATCCAAAGCATTTTCAGAATACCTACAAAAAATCCAAGTCTCAACCGCTTTTTCAATTTTTTTTTACAAAATTTTAGCCCCCCCCCCCATCTATCGCAAACTACGTTCACTTCCAGAAGACGGCAACACCGAACTACCTACACTAATCTATTAGGTAGCTAGTGACCTATGTTGCTCTATTACTTATGGAAGAAAATATTTAATAAGGATTTTCTCAGTCGTAAATGCAGGCCGTTTTTATATTATGCACATAGAACAATTCTAAATCCACCCACCGCACCACCACCACATCACTACCACCAGCGCAACAAAGACGCTATTGCGCAAGCAAACGAGCGTTAGCGCAACGCTTACGCAACGCCCCACCGCCAGTTTTTCGTTATTTTACTCCAATGCAAGAAGAAAAAATCATTAAAAATCACGGGACCTCCGAATGACCTTTGTATTGCAAGTGAAAGACCAGCAATTTTCAGTTTACTTCAATTTATATTTATTACAATATTTTGGGTCACTTTACTTGAAAGTAATTTTTTGAATTAATAAACAAATCATTCTTGAACGAAAAGTTTTTTTTTTTTAAATTTGCACGAAATTCTGAGCAGCCATCAACTAAGTTCTCAGTATTTACGTGGCAGTGGAAGTTGATATCGCGTTATCTTATCTATCGATATTTATGGTAAATTTCGTCTTGTTAGTTGTTACCACATTAAATTCTCATTATTCATGATAAATTTCAGGATGTCGTTGCAAACATTTAATACGCAATATCTATGGAAGACGAAGTAGCATATGGGGTGAACCATTATTATTATTATTGAAGATAGAGAACTGCAGTTACACGATATTAAATACGAAAATTTCCGCAAATATGAATACTCCTATACTATATACTGTATTAAAATGTTTTTAAATATTGGGCCACTCTTATAGTGACTTAACTTTCAAATTTCATGAGAAATTAAATGCTGATATTGTGCTGAACTAATTTCCAACACTTATGCAAAATTCTCAATAGATAATTTTTCATAAAGATGAAATATTTAATGCAGTTATTTGTCAGTACAACACCAGAAATGCTGCTACTTCTCGGGCTGAAAACTGCGCAATATTCCGCACTGCAATTCTCCACAAATTCAGTTTGTAAACTTCACTCGACATTCAAATTATTCATAACACCTCGGTTCCCATTATTTATATTTTAATTGCACTAAAGCACTGAATGAAGTACATGAAGCAGTACTCTCATTCAATACCGAGAGAAGTATTGAGCAAATATTAATGAATCATGAATTATATTATTTCTAATCATAAATGAGGCACTTACGCAACTGATTCAGATAATGATGAAATTTTCTGCAAATTATAAATCACACAAAATTACAAATCGCCAAGTTATTCAGATGAATGTGGGTAAGATACATTCACACAACATACATACATTCACGAATCCATTTCAACTTACTTACCCATAAATTTCTCATATATTCAGATGAATGTGGCCTGAATAAATTCATTGAACATACATGCATTAATATATTCATTCCAACATAGCCACAAATTACTCATGTATTCAGATGAATGCTGCGTGAATAAATTCAGTTAGAGCAGGATAATTCAGGCGTTTGCGAGAGTATCTGCTCTATTGATCTACGAGGGCATCCTGAAGAAGGGGGGTGCGGGAGAGGGAGGGCGGGGGGTAAAAGGGGTGGGAATGTTCAGATGATGTTTGGGAATGAAGCAAGTGTTGGAATACGGAGAGTAATATGGGGGGCCGGGGGCGGTGAGGGGGGGATGGGGAAGAAAGGGTGAAATACGGAGGGTTACGAAGCTCTGATACAAAATATGCAATGCATATCTATGCTTATATGTTACTGTAAGATTGAGAAATCAGAGATTTCACAAAATGGCATACCTATATCTTTGTTTTATAAACGGTACGAAAATAGGACTTGCTGAGTAGGAACGCGCACACACACATACATAAATAAGTACATAGGCAGAGGTTACCAGACGACGTAGACAAAAATCTACAAAAACATACAGCTCTTGCTTTCTATCCCTGTGCGTCTTAACCGGACGTTGGTGAGACTACGTACAAGATGCACGAATTTTTTTTTAGACATCCTCCTAACATTGCTTTAGTTTAGTTATTACGGGAAGGAGACTTCGGTGATTGGAGGAGCTCGTTTTACTCTCAAGGATAGGTACTCTGCACAGCAAAGGCCTCATCTGCTAACACGAGGCGTGAGGATTTTAAAATCCCACTAGGTTTTTCCGACGTTTTGTTAAGTTCACTAAAGACTTAATGATTTTATCGATAATAGCTTATTACCACTATTTTTAAAAGTGTATTCATAAGGTTTGCAAAACTGAAACCTGCCAGTTAGTCCAAGTTTAAAAAAAGTTTAACGTGCCGTATTTCACATAAGACCAAAATCGTATACATGTGTGATCGCCTTGCATAGCCAACTAGAGAGCACTCGGAGAGCGCAGACTTCCCCCAAGCAAAGTAATTAAATAGGAGGAAGAAAGTATGTAATGCATGATAGAAACAAGGTAAAATAAAGAGCGGATTACATGCGGCCTGACAGTAGACGAAATGGTGAATAAAGTAACTAAATATTTAAAATACGAATAAGAGGATCCACTGCAATGCGTGAATAAAGCTAGTAAATAGATGAGAGCATTAGGAATGGATGAAATGAATAAGACGAGTACTAAAGGCTGAAATTGAGGAAAGTAACGGGAACGCAGGACACGCACGATGGGAATTGTACGCATAAAATGCATCACGGTAATGATATTGCATGAAATTAATGATAGTAATAGGAATGCAGGATACCAACGATAGTACAGTAATACAGAAGAAGAACATGAGTTCCACTAAATGTATGATGATAACCAGCGGTTATGAAAAGACTGGTGGTAATGAAAATGCTTGAAAGGTGCAACGGTAATAGGAACATAGTTATGTGATGAACGGCGGTAATGGCAAAGCACGATGGTATTACGAACGTATGGCAGGCATGATGGTAATAGGAAAAAAATATAAAATGTATTTAAGGAAGTTACCGGCGTACTTTCGATGTAATAAAAAAATACTAGGATCTACAGGATCGTAAATAATATTAATAATAATTACATCAGAGATCATTACAACAGCAAATAGATTAATATGCCCGCACCTAACACAGCCATGACCGCAGCTTCACGAGGGTAATAGGAAGAGATGTAGCTACACTTCGTCGAAACAAAATAAAAATTAAAAACGTGGAACCCATGCACGAGGGTGGTCCTCGGGCGCGGTTAGAGCAAGTCGGTAACTAGCATCCCATAATATAGCATACAGAGAGTAAAGAGGACGACTATAAGCGAGGGAAAACGAGATGGAATCAAAAGAGGGTAAGGTTGCAACAAGGGACGAGATGGATGGGGGGTGCAATGGACACGGAAGGGGGTGAGGGGACGGAAGAGGAGGGGGGGGGGATCCGTACGGGAGAGAATTTAAATGGGGGTGCAGAAGAGACGCGCCATTTCTCTGATGAGGGAGCAACGGTAAATAAATAAATATATAATGAAAACGGGGGAGAAAGAACGACATGTGAAAGAGAGATGAGCAAGAATACGGGTAGCTAAATATGATAGAAAATACGGATAAAATAAGGATGTACATAAATGTAAGTATAAAAATACAATAAAGGAGAAAAACAGATGCGTGTAAAAGAGAGATGAGCAGAAGGATAAATATGCTACAAATAAGAAAAGTAGTAGGAGAAGATATACAAACAAATGAGGTAGCTAAATAAATAAGTGATCGAAACAGGGAAATAAGAGATGCGTTCAGCGAAAATTAAGAAAATTAAAGAACACGAGGGAGGAGAACTAAAGAGTGTGTAGCTAGTTTACTTTTTATGAAGAGGCAAACCAGAAATAGAATACGTCCATAAAAATTTTAAAATATATACATGTTTTGTATACATACATCACTACACATTATATTTATATAAAATTACGTTCACCAAATTTTTTTAACAATGGCTTCTCCGGAAAATATGGCATTTTTTCAAGGTTTCACTTTCCACTTAAAGTATTTAGAAACTTTTCCATACGTGCAAGTTCTTTCCAAAGTGGTGTACAGTTTTCGAGCATCTTCAAAATTTCTTTTCCCTAAAAAACAGTTCACTGAACTGTTCAACAAAGTTCTCACAAATTCAATTCAACAAAATTCTCATAAATTCAATCTGTAAACCGAATTCGCCTCGCAAACCAGAGGAAATAGGCATTTTTCCAGAAAATGTTCAATAAATCAACCTTCCGGGTAAAACCTATTCATTATCTTTGCACCTGTGATTATATAGACACAAGCAGTACCTATTTATGCATTTCTTATCAATGCTATTATAAATGCAATGCGTTTTATCTAGTGAGATATCGAAATAACAATGCAAGCATGATAGATAGCTACCGTATCTCTAAGACTCTAGATTTATAAGGCAGATTTTTATTACAAAACTTATTGTAACTAGTCATCAAGAGCCTACAAAATGGTGCGGCAAAAATAACATCAGTTAGCATCATAAAATCTTTATTTTTTACGCAACTATACCTACTAATGTCAAACTGGATATATGTTTCGTTTATTTTTTCTAAATATATAACATATTTACGGGCGATGTAATTTCATGCAACCTAACGAAGAAGGAAGAGCAGGAAATGCCAGGAATCTCTGTTTCCAGACGTATGTACGTACAATTAAATGATATTTCTAGCGGGAAATTCCCTATAGTAGAAAAACAAACCACGAAATCTGGGGGTAAGTACTCAAGTTTAGAATGTGGACAAGATATGGCGTAGGAAGTGTCAATTAAAAAAAAATAAACGCTCCAACGGACAAGCCAAGTTTTAAGAAGTGTTAATTGAAAAAAAAAAAAATGCCTCGCAAGAAATACAAAAATTTACAAATTAGCCCCCGATAATATCTCGTTTTAACGCAAAATTCAGAAACTAACTTACGAAATCTGTCGGAATAGGGCCGCTACAGATACGTCACACCTCTTCCCTCGTCCGTTTAAACTTTAAAGCAAGAATTCGAAGAACAAACTCACAAATCGCACGTATGTTAGCCAGCTTTTTGTTTTGAGCTCACAGGTAGTTGCGCTCCTGCAACGCTTCGACTAATTTCTTTTATGAAGCTGCTGGTGAATCCTGAAGGATGGAAGTGGCAAGACCAGCTGATATCCTTCAGACACACAGCTCGACGGCGCCAGTAGTTGAACCTCCCGGTGTACACAGACGAACTTTTCAGCCGCACTGGCTCGAGCAAAGTACGAGATACGTGCTTCCAGCTCAAGCTGGAGACTAGAGAGACTCGATATCACTTCGGTGAATCTGAGAGCGGAGAAGTCTCTCAATTCCTAAATCTGAGAGCGGAGAAGTCTCTCATTTCCTAAATCTGAGAGCGGAGACGTCTCTCAATTCCTAAATCTGAGAGCGGAGACGTCTCTCAATTCCTAAATCTGAGAGCGGAGACGTCTCTCAATTCCTAAATCTGAGAGCGGA
>LQNS02001155.1:11041096-11061028 GCA_001587735.2 Parhyale hawaiensis
CAATTCCTAAATCTGAGAGCAGAGAAGTCTCTCAATTCCTAAATCTGAGAGCAGAGAAGTCTCTCAATTCCTAAATCTGAGAGCAGAGAAGTCTCTCAATTCCTAAATCTGAGAGCAGAGACGCCTCTCAATTCCTAAATCTGAGAGCGGAGACGTCTCGCAATTCCTAAATCTGAAAGCGGAGACGTCTCTCAATTCCTAAATCTGAGAGCGGAGAAGTCTCTCAATTCCTAAATCTGAGGATGAAGTCTCTCAATTCCTAAATCTGAGAGCGGAGACATCTCTCAATTCCTAAATATGAGAGCAGAGATGTCTCTCAATTCCTAAATCTGAGAGCGGAGACATCTCTCAATTCCTAAATCTGAGAGCGGAGACATCTCTCAATTCCTAAATCTGAGAGCGGAGACGTCTCTCAATTCCTAAATCTGAGAGCGGAGACGTCTCTCAATTCATAAATCTGAGAGCGGAGAAGTCTCTCAATTCCTAAATCTGAGGATGAAGTCTCTCAAGCTAATACATTCGACAGCGGACGCGACTCTCAATGCATGGTTTTCAGTACAACAAGAAGAAAGTTGTAATTCGTACGGTGATGAACAAGACGGAATTGTGACACTTTTTTCAACACATCTAAAAAGTGCACGAAACAACACGAAAAATATAATGTCTTATTACTATAATTACAACTAAACAGGCTAAATGTTATAGAAGGGCCCGCTAGCAACACTTTTCATAGTGAACAAGTAATGTTTACCATCATCACGATTATTATTTCAATGTACAGTACTTGAAGCCTGTTGATAATTCTCAAAGAAACGCTATGCACTTTATTTCAAAGCTAGGCAGTTCGAGCAAATGAAGTTGCATAGATACCGTAGCAAATTCGCAATGTAACGGTCCCGTTTTACCGTATTTCCCGTTCATCACATCAAATTCACTTATTTATTCAAAACATTTCCAAAGAACCGTTCAATCTAAATGTACGAAATATTTCGCTCAAAACGACGTTAAAGCGACCTATTGCAACGAATCAATGTGAAATTCCCTCGTCAATCCAAATGTTATTACTTTTCAAAATGTTATGTTAAATGCCATGTATTTCAGCACCATTTGAGCGAAATTCAAAAAAGTTACTGGTGGGCGGGCGAAATATTTTGAAAAGCGACAAGCGCATTTCACGTTATTATGTCCAAGTTTGTTTCATTCATTGCAGTGATATAGCTTCCGGGTTGAACGATAATATATGAGAAACTTGCAAGTAAAGTGATGCATTTCACTCCAGCTTTGCTAAACTTACAGCATGTGAACGAAACATTCTGACTTCAACACAGGGCAATATTCAGAATCGTCTTAAGGGATCGTTCAGTTTTATTTTTTTATTTTGTCAATTAATTTCGAATGTATTTCAGTAATTCGATTAGTTTTGCGACTCAGAAAATGGAAAATTATAAATACCATCAGAGTGTGGTGGCGTGGAGTGCTATCTGTGTACTCTGCACTTACGTAACATGATGTAGGAGTAGTACATAAAGTGTACAGGATGTACACGACACGTAGAAAGGAGTATATACAGCAAGACCGTTTCAATTTGTTTCGTGCATTTCATTTCCGAAATAATAATGATTAATACAGAGAAATCTAGTGACACGTACCTTTGTTAATCAAGTTTCATATCAAGAACTGACGTTAGAAAAATTATATAGAGCTCTCTCTCTCTAATTGGACAGAAAATATGAAAACGTGTAAAGAGAAGAGCTCTTTTTACGGCGCAAAGCAACAACTCATTCATTGATTGCTGGTTCTAAAATTATGTCATGAACACAATGTTTATATTAGACACCCATTACAATTACCGCGAGCCCAATGTTGCACCTATTACGGGTTCACTGCCACAGGCCTAACCATGCATGGGCCCATGTCGACAACTCAAATCACGGCCCATTTCCACAATACATCAATAATATCACGGACCCATTTTCACAGTTCATATCACGGGCCCATTTTCACAGCACATATCACGGGCCCAGTTTCACAGCACATATCACGGGCCCATTTTCACAACTTATCACGGGCCCAGTTTCACAGCACATCATACTATGAACCCATTTAAACAGTGCCCCATATCATGACCCCATTTTCACACATCATATCACGGGCTCATTTCTACAGCACATCATATCATGGGCCCATTTCGGCAGCACGTCATATTACGGACCCATCTCCACAGCACCTCATATCAAGGGCCCATTTTCACAACACCGCATATCACAGGCCCATTTTCACAAGACCTCATATCACAGACCCATTTCCACAGCTCATATCACGAGCCCATTTCCCTAACTTCCAATACAAGAAATCGATGCCGTTGGCAGATTGGAAAGAAGGGGGGTGAGGAGGAGGAGGCCCTGGTAATGGGGGGTGAGGGGGTAGAGAAAGAATGGGGGACAGAGAGAGACACACACACAAGGATATTAAAAAGTTAAACAAAGTAAAAAGCGGGTCAGTTATCTCTGAACATACTATAGCGATAGAGAAGGTGGCCTATATTCTAAACATTATGGGACTTCCTTCGAGATATATCGCGTCTTTATATGGCAGGTACGCTCGAATGTCCCCATTCTTTTGTTAGTAAAGATGCATCAAGATCGATTGTACTGTATTGTCCATTATTAAAGGTTTACTTATCATATTTTCGATTAATGAATATTAAAAATAATGCCACTTCGGCGAACAATGCTCGTACAAATAAAAGAATCTCTTGAGAAATTTGTAAATGAATTAGAAGACGACGACAAATTGAAGAAAAAAAAAACAACGAAAAACTTATGTATACGAGTGACAATCATTAGGAATAACATTCGAATGAGAAATCAACAGTGAAAGTTATTATTACTATTTTTATTATGATCATTACTATTTCTCGAAAAAACAAGACAAGCTTTGTAATCATCACAATTGACCCAGTTTAAGTTTGGGATAGAATGTATGCATGGCATGTATGAATTAAGACATGCAATATACCTGTACACATAAAAATTTAGCGTTTTAATAAATAATGTCGTACTATGTACCTCACAAAGTATGTAGCTACTAAATATTCAGCGTGCTTTAATATTACTTACAGCACGTATTGAATAATAAGTACTAAGATAAATATAATGTTTACAGAAATTTGAAATATACAGCCAGACATGGCGCTTCTTCATCGTACAGCTTACATAACAAAATGAATCTAAGTGTAGGATTTATTAAAAAAATATTCCCACCACCGCTATACCGTAGAATTTAAGATTACCAACTACCTGTTGAAGTACACAAGAAATGGAGAAAAGATTCAACGTTCGAATTTTATTCTTACTTAATGGCAGCAGCAAACGCGGTGTATGTTCGTGTATTGGGCTAACAGGTGTAGCCGTGCAGGTGCGTGACGTGTGTTTTATTTCCAAACCGCACCGCAGCGTTCGCAGCTGTTTGTTATAATAGATAGCGCGTAAGATGGTGCATTTTATGTATGCATATATATGGATGAATATGAAGAATATAATATTTTGGTGTAGGTATATACCTAAAATTTAAATATATACATGTATGTCTCCTTTACGAAGCATACATGTATGCATATTATTATTTGCATATTATTGCATACATTTATTCATATTGTCAGGTGTTATTATTATTGTTATGATTATTATTATTTTATAAGTTGTACAAGCCTCCCCAGACATAACTATGGTGTTTCAAGACAGGAAAGAGGGGGTGCATATGTATTATGTTGGTAGAAACATGGAACCCATTGAAGCCGAGAAAAAGAGAAATGTACACAAACACCCCCCCCCCAGAGCCTAAACTAATAGAGTAGTCGGAACTTACGCCCCGGCCCTCTATGAGCTATTGCCATTCTGTCGGAATCAAAGAGAAAACTGGGGAAGAAAAGAAGACGAAGAAAGTAAAATCAGCTAAAAAATGGATCGTGCAAGCACGAGAGGAAGGAAAAAAGAACAAAGCACCATCAGCACGAGTACGAAAATGAAGGATAGAAAAGTGGACGCGAAAGACAGACGTCCCGAAGGCCTAAGTAAGGTAGCGTGGGCACATATACAAAAAATATATGTTTTTTCGAACATAAAATCTGAAGTTCGTGCAGTGATATTTGTCAGAACAGTAAGGAGGATGGATAAGTTCACTAAAATTCAATAGAATAGACGGGAAATATTCCTTGAAATAGTTTTCTAATATATCAGCGATAGTTTAAAATCCACAAACTTTTCAGCTCCCGAACTTGCATATCTATTATCTGTCGATGACTATCTCACATATGTACACCTGTGTAGTGTGTATGCGTATATGTATGAATGGAATCATGTACTTTTGGATTCGTGCACTCATGTACGCATTATTTATGACGTTACCACATGAACCTATGTCTATAGTGCGCACGTACACTTATGTGTAGGTACGTATCTGCTCCAATTTATATTATGCACACTATTGTGCATAATCTATTTATTCGTACGTACATCAAGTACAGTTGTGTGCGAGTGCATGGACGTGTGTGTGTGTGTATGTACTCATGTACGCGTGTACGTACGTGTACACGAGAAAGTTGAACTTTCTATTTCACTCTCCCATTCATTGCAGTAATTTAAGCCGAGTCAACAAACAAGGGAATTGCGGGGAAATGGGCAATAATTAGAAGCGAGGAGGAAGCAATAACATGAAAGCTGGAGATGCAACAAAGCGCATGCAATAAACAGAGCAATTAGTGAAAAGCCTTCTAATAGGCAGCAATTTGCGACAGTATCTAATAAATGAGGAATAAATTATATGATAATATTGGAGGATAGAACCCACCCTTTCATATATTCACAGACAGGTTTTATTGATGCCTATAGTTCTGCTATGGGTTTAATTTTTTTTTCTTAGAAAGAGACTTTATCTTCCTGAAGTTTTTATTGATATCATTAAATAATAATAATGATATCGTTAAAGACATGACGCTTTCCTACAAGTAGCTAGTAGTTAAATTCTAGGGCATTTCGACAAACAGTCGCTTTTCAGGGAAAATTTGATAATTGCAAGAGGAAGTGAACGTATCAAAGTCAGTAGGGTATACATATAAAGTACACTGGCGTAATGAGAACCATAAATAAAGTAGGCCACATGTAAGGAAGTAAAAAATTTCAGTTGGTACTGTATATAAGAGACTATTATATTGAATAGTTCGAGCTCCCGTTTCCTCAAGAAAGACATTTTATTAGAGAAAGAAACAAGGGACGTCCAATATGTCCATAGCACTATAGAACCCATCCACGACGTTCTTCCTACTTAAGACCAACAGAAAGTTGGGAAAGAACAATGAGGACAAAATAATTCACCATCACCGACGAAAGCATTAAGTAGCCACCTGACTTCGAGGTGAATGAGGCTTCTCAAGAGTCGTAGGTCAAACAAGGTGCAAAAGCTTTAAACTAAGACAGAGTAGAAGCACGTCGTCTAGATGCACTGCACTTAGAAAAGGAAACATAATAGATAAACAGTGGAATTTCCACGGGTCCCGGTAGTTTATAATAACTTGGCGTCAAAATATACTAATATATATATATATATATATGTTGTGATCCACTCCTGTATTGGGATAAGAATCATAAGATACAACAGAAATTCGACACTGGAATTCACAAGATGGTTAAATGACCGCAGAGCTCAGTAACTGAGGTGCGTTTTCACTGCGCACGAAGAAAACGTCATTCACAGCAACAATTCTTTATCGTCTTGAAATTCGGGGCCAGTTTGGAATGGATGACTGAAGTAATGTTCAAACGTATCCGTGCTATGGTTATCATTCTAAATTTGATAGGTAGCGAAATCACGGCTACGGGCACGAAAAGTGAAATGCTCACCGAGCAGCTAATAGTTTCTTAGCCGTCATTTTTCGACGGCGTGTACACCATATTTTGATTCTGCTTGTAAATAATAACAGTAACAATAATTATTTGCTAAGGACTCAGTTACTCTTACAGCAATGAGTTCACACATGGACATACTTAATTGGAAGTAGTTAAAAAAATTGGGAATTTAAATTCCAATCATTACTACACAATATAACGTAGCGTATTTCCCTATAAATACGCGTAAAAACATAAATTTCAATTCTTAAACTATATATTTATTCATGTATTTTTATTCCAGCGCAGCGTTTTTCTGTCAAAAAAATACCAACGGATTAGTTCTTGTATTAATGTGTTTTCTACACTTTATGTATATTTAATTCCAGGGCAGTGTAGTTCTCTGTCTAAATGCTAACTAGTTAGCCTAGTTCACGTATATACATTCAGTTGTAGATTAGTTTACTTACATATATATTTAATTATAATAGCGATATTTAGGACAAAACTAGATTTCGTGATATATTTTTAAAGAAGGGCATCACTACCACAAGACTGAACAGAGATGAAATAACAATGTAACTTCCATCGTAGGAATTTTCGACAGAAAAAATTTTTTCGAATAGGAAGGAAATGATTCACCAAACTAGGTAAATAAAATAGCAACATTTTTCTTTTAATTTCTGCTTTCCTATAATCGTGGGAACTGCCGGCGATTTTTAGCAAAGTATAACTAAAATGAAAATCTTTGTTCGCTTCACGATCGAAAATATATTATCTATAAAGTGTAATAAAAAACTGAAAAAGTTTCAATGAAAAGAAAAGAGGCGTCTGTCCATAACCATAAATGCGTCATTGTAATAATAGTGTTATTATTATTATTTTTTTTAAACTACAGAAACAAGATCTATGGAAATCCATGTGCGCACGTGCCTCTTCAATTCCAAAACATCTATATTAATATCATGAAAGTCAGTTTCAGCATCCCTACACACACTATAATAGTCAAACACAGCCCTGTAACAGAGCAAAGGACTCATGTGCTCGCGGAATCCCACAGCCCGCGGAGTAACAACATCAGACGACGGCACTCAGGCACTATACCGAGCCGCGACCAGGCTTCGGAGGGAGGGGAGGGGGATGCACAGACACACACACGCCACACTGTCGCCAACACGACCTCGCAGTCGCATCGCTACAGATTCACGTAAAAATGATGGCAGAAAACCCTGAAATTTCAGTTAGCTAAATCAAGCAGTAGGTGATGAAGTGGCGAATGTTGCACAATCGTTAAATCATTTCATCTAGCAATTTTTGAATCATATATTGATGATAGAGCAACATCTGCTGAACAACTAAGGGACTCACTTGATGTTTTAGTGAATTTTTAAAGAACTAACTACTTTTTGCACCTCGTCTCACTTTACTGCGTCTAGTTCGCTTAATACTGTAATGTGAAATAATAACAATCAAATAATCACAAATTATCTACAATAATATGATTAATATCATTAATAATAAAACAATAATAACAATAATGTTAATACAGTACCACGAAAAATAATATTTATAATAAGAAAATAATAATACGATTAATAATAAAAATTAGGATTCCAACCATAATAACGCTAACAAACACACAAGTAAAACAACAACGATAGTAATAACAATCCAAAAGCGACATGTTCACCACAAAACTACACGCAAAGTGTCACAAAGAGTAGACGAGGTGGGCAGTTAGGTAGCGCCACCTGGTATATAGGTACGTGTATATATATAGGACCTCGTGGTGCTAGTTTTTAGGAAGGACAGAAGCACGACTAGTTTTTATAGGTCGTTAAGTCTCTATAAGGCTTCAGCTACAGATTTCTAAAATACCACGCGTTCTGCAGAGGGAAGTGTGTAGTGTATCCTGGATACTTCCGACACTACTATTTGTTGCATTGGCGTGTGTAGTGTATCCTGGATACTTCCGACACTAATATTTGTTGCATAGACGTGTGTAGTGTATCCTGGATACTTCCGACACTAATATTTGATGCATTAGCGTGTGTAGTGTATCCTGGATACTTCCGACACTAATATTTGTTGCATTGGCGTGTGTAGTGTATCCTGGATACTTCCGACACTAATATTTGTTGCAGAGAGCACACATCACATAGGACCTATGAAGGCTGTGATTATAATGTTGCATTGACGTGTGTAGTGTATCCTGGATACTTCCGACACTAATATTTGTTGCATTGACGTGTGTAGTGTATCCTGGATACTTCCGACACTAATGTTTGATGCATTAGCGTGTGTAGTGTATCCTGGATACTTCCAATAAAGAATAAAGTTATGAACATACCGACTACTGCATACTTCGACTGTATGGATTATCTACATAGATTACAGATTCACAAACCTCACCACGGACATATACAATGACACGCCTTAGTATTGGATAGATCACATTTATTTGTAAAAACTTTAGTTAGAATTCACTATTTTGCCTGATATCAGGCAAGTATTATCTAATACAGTGCCTGTAGTCGTACGTAGAACGGTAGCTACATGTAAAAGTCAGTGAAGAATTAAAGTTATTAATAAAACTGACCTTATGCAAAGGTATTGGAAATTTCAATTATTATTTATTTGCCAAGCCTTTGTTTTCTTCAACTGCTTCCAGTTGCTTTCCACAGTTGCGCACTGTGGAGACTTAACAGCGATTTTTTCCATTCTTCCCAACGTTTGACTTCTGATTCTTCAATGTTTTGCTAATTTCGCTTATAGACTTAAAATTTTAAAACTTTCCGCAAAGTCTCAATTGGATTCAGGCAGGAGACTGACTGGGCCAGTTGAGGACGTCAAGTCCCTTATTTGAAAACCATTTCTTCAGGGAACACAAAATCCAGAACATGGACCAATGAAACTGCTGATTTCATAAGGTATTCTCAAACACCTGCCTGTACATACGATCACTCATCCTACCACTGATAATTTCTAATTTCTCGTCCCGTTGGCTGAAAACATCCCACTACCATTGCAGAACCACCTACAAACCTCACTGAGAACTCACTGAGGGAATGGTTTCTGACTGTTGAAAGCATGCACAGACATTATTCCTGTAAATACGTGTTGCAGGGTTTTTTTTTTTTCGAAGAGTTCCATATTAGTTTGATCTCACCAGCTTGCCTTCTCTCAAAACTGCATATTTTTTCTTCGTGCGTTTCAACAAACTTTAAACGGGCTTTGACATGTTTGGGTTTCCGTAAAAGCACTTTCATTGGAGCTATTGAAAACAAGCCAGTGCGATTTAGAACTCTATATAGCTACTCGTTGATGGTGTCCTTACTTACGTCAACTCTCAACTCTAGCTCCTTGGAAGTCTGCTTGCAGTTTAGACCGGGTAATGAAAGTTGTTTTTTACCCTTTTGCTTTTACTAATCCACCTTGTGTTTCTTTCATTATTTTTTTCATCAGTTCTAGGAAGGTTTGTAATTCGTTACGAATCATGTTACACTTGCTGACGTTTCCTACAGTACTTAGAGCTACATCTATTGCTCTGCTTATTGTTCGATAACCTTGTCCTGTTTTACGACGTTCAATAATTTTATGACGCAAATCACTTGATAACCCTTTAGTTCTCGGTACCTATTTTACACTTAAAACTGCGGTTTGCACATCAAAGAGAGAGACATTAATAAATATCTACAGTCTTTTAAACAATTGCGCGCTTCACTGATTGGTCATTGAAACCTTTCCGATATTATTGGAACAGCTAGGTGAGCACATGTAAGTGTTCTAAAATTTATAATTTTGAATAGGTGCTGGGATACAGTGCGATGTATTTAACACTTCTGCCGAGTGTCTTTATTATCTCTATCAATAAATTTAATTTATCACGAACTTGCACATTTATCTTTCCGCATACAACTAAAAGTATTGTAAGAGATAATACTTACCAGATATCAGGCTATATATTAAATTTACCTTGAAGTTTCTACAAAAAAATGTGATTAAATCAATACTTTTGCGTGTCACTGTACCTATATCACGGAAATAGACAATCCTATACACAGGCGTATCCATAGAGTACACACACTTTAACCCACTCACGCTACCTACTTTACACACATAGTTTATTTCACACATCGGCTAATACATACACACAGATTATCACACTCACATAGAATATCCCACACACGCATAGACTATTGTACACATAGGCCTATATAGGCTACACAGGTTACATAATACACACAGGCACACAAATAAACTATTGCACACATACACAGACTACTGCGTGCTCACACAGACACACACATCTACATCTACTATAGTGCACAAACACAGATATAGACTAACTGCACAAAAACACGCGCATAGACTATCACATGCACACATATTAAAGGGATTAAACAAATAGTAATAACAAAGTAAGCTGTTCTTGTTGCTGTTGTCGTCAATTTATTTATGCTTTTGTTATGTCGTTGTATCAAATTTCCATGCATTTGCCTACATAAAATTTGATTACGACTCTGGCTGTGGTGGTCGTAAGCGACAGCGCACGCCATTCCCGCCCTTACCGACGACTGCATTGTGCACACATTCTAGGCAGCTACATTCGCTTTTTTTGCCAATGCTAGTTAATTAATGTATCAAAGTTGTGCAGAGATGTCCAGTGAACATGTTGGACATGTCGAAAGCAAGAAAACGAAGATTTGTTCAAAGTTCAAGGGATGTTTTGGTAAACGCGGAAATGCGCCTGTAAGGTTGGAAATGGCGCGCGGGGAAGGGAGGAAGCTTTTAAAAGTATATATTGAGAAGGGAATGCGGCGTCGGATATGATGCTAAAATAGACCTTATTGTACCAATGCATAAGGACTCCATTAGCGTGACAATGCCAAAGCCGAGGTTCCCTCAAACTCTCCAAACTTCTTTCGAATTTAGAAGAGTTTCATGGCTTGGTAAAATCGGCCTTACTCCAGGGATGCATAAGGACTGCTATTGATTACAGCGCAAGTCCGAGTAATAAAATTGATGAAAGCTCTCAGATGAAATCGACCTTATTTCATGAATAAATAGAGATGATTTCGCAACGCGCTTGCTAATATCGAAGAAAAACATTCCATATATCACATGAAAGTAAAATAAAAGTCAACTTTATCGCAATAGCATGTGAGATAGATTTGAAGCAAGGGATAATATGTACGTGCATTACGTGCGGTACGAGTACACACACTTCGTACGTTACTACGTGCAGTACGAGTAAGCACACTTCGTACGTTACTGCGTGCGGCATGAGTACGTACGTACACTTTGGACGTTTCTACGTGCAGTACGAGTAAGCACACTTTGTACGTTACTACGTGCGTTACGAAAACGTACACTTAATTGGAACATTACTACGTGCGGTACAAGTACATACACTTTGAACGTTATTACGTGTGGTACGAGTACGTACAATTTGTACAGTACTACCTGTCATACGAGCACGCACATTTTGAACATTACTACGTGCGGTACGAGTACGCACACTCCGTACGTTACTATATATATGTATGTGAGGTACGAGTGCGCGCACTTCGAACGTCACTACGTGCAGCACGAGTACACGTACTTTGTACGTTACTTCGTGCGGTACGAAATTGTACGTACGTTACTACGCGTTAGGAGTACGTACAGTTCCTAGTTACACATGCCATTTTGGTACCAATACGTACACTATTTGCAATAAGTACGTAAACGTACAAATGCAGCGAACGGCACGAGACCGTACACGTCGGTGATCCCCGGCAGCAATCATATATTATATTAATAATATTATAACGTTGGAATGGTATTTTCGTGTTATATATTATTTCTCGTATGTTATTATCATGTTATTTTGAGATGACAAAGTAATATTTCTTCGTTGTGTTTACATCTTATACTATGATAATATTATAATGATGTTACTCATCAACATTATCTCCTAACATTGATTTTAATGTTTAAAAAAATCTTAATTTTACGTTATTTTACCGATGTTTTAGACTAACAAGTAAAATATACTTCTTCAACATTAAAAAAATATTAAATACAGTATTAAAACTATGTTATAGACTAACAAATAAAATATACCACGCACGCCTGTAACTTGGTTGAGTCACCGCTCGACATCGTATTTCACACTTATGTTTATTTTCTAATGTCCACTGTATGGTGTATACGGGAGATAAATGTTCGAATGAGTAATTTTAACTAGTATCACATGAAGTTTACATCTGTATATGTGCAAGCCTACTGTAATGTATAGAATTGAGTAGCAACATATCTTGCATCCGATCATCCGTTGTTTGATGTACGGTGCGAGACAAAACTGGCAAATAACTTTGTTTATGCCTAAACCTCTCTTGCTACGTTTTTCTCGAAGGACAGGTAACGCCTCAGTGGGTAACTTGTCCCAGGGTCCCTCCGCTGAAGCCTTAGCGGAACCACACGGTTTGCCATATTCTGGCGTATAATATTTTAATGTTGGTAATTAATAANCGCGTTTCGCTGTTCTCCAGCTCATCAGGTGGGAGGGTCAAAGTTGGTAAATTTAGTTCTTGAAATCTTGTGAAATTTAGAGAGGTTACCATAGGAAGGTGTAACTATGATACCGGCTGTTCTAAACGTACAAATGAAATTTCCAATCAAGCACATCTGTATATGTGCAAGCCTACTGTAAAGTATAGAATTGAGTAGCTACATATCTTGCATCTGATCATCCGTTGTTTGATGTACGGTCCGAGACAAAACTGGCAAATGACTTTGTTTATGCCTATACCTCTCGCCACGTTTTTCTCGAAGGACAGGTAACGCCTCAGTGGGTAACTTGTCCCAGGGTCCCTCCGCTGAAGCCTTAGCGGAACCACACGGTTTGCCATATTCTGGCGTATAATATTTTAATGTTGGTAATTAATAATAAAATAACATGGACATCATAACATTAAAATAATATAATTAAAATGTCATGGAAGATTATTTCAAAACTACTGTAATATTACACAACAACCAGAATTTGACAGTTATTAGGAGATAATATATTTCATTAATACTAAAATAATATTAGAAGCATTGCTTCAATATTAGTATATTATTTCATCGTAACATGTATCATTATGCAACAATATGTTAATATTTCCGAATAATATTATCATAACATTGAAATAACAGTGTAATAAATATTACTTCAACATTGGGATAACATTATCTATTGTTACATCATAACATTATTCTAATATTAACATAACAATTTTTGCTACCTGGGATAATGCATGCAGAACCAAGACGTACACTCCGTACTACCTGGAGTACGAGTGCGTCGAATTCGTCCGCACGTACTTCACGACTTTACGTGTGCACCGGTACGTGCTCTTCGTCTGTACGTAGGTACATTACACGAGGTGCAAATTCATACTTTTTGTACGGGTGTAAACTACGAACGATGCCAAGTCGTACTTTTAGCTCGGGCGTATACTACGAACGGTGCCAAGTCGTACTTTTAGCTCGGGCGTATACTACGAGCGGTGTAAAGTCGTACTTTTAGCTCGGGCGTATACTACGAGCGGTATAAAGTCTTACTTTTAGCTCGGGCGTATACTACGAGCGGTGTAAAGTCGTACTTTTAGCTCGGGCGTATACTACGAGCGGTATAAAGTCGTACTTTTCGTACGGGCGTATACTACGAGCGGTGTAAAGTCGTACTTTTCGTACGGGCGTATACTACGAGCGGTGTAAAGTCGTACTTTTCGTACGGGCGCATACTACGAACGGTGTAAAGTCGTACTTTTCGGACGGGCACATACTACGAACGGTATAAAGTCGTACTTTTCGTACGGGCGCATACTACGAGCGATGCAAGAGCACGATTCAATGTCATTGAAAGAGCAATTCACACCATTGCTAAAAAAACATTCCAGTTCATGATTTTAAAACTAATTAATATAATACACTTTTATTATTACAAATACTGTCAATATTTCTCTGACGCAATTATCAATATTCAGTTACAACTACTTATTTGTTGATTAACATATTAAACGATTTTAACCAGGATTTAATTAAGATTATTCTCCGATCGTTAATTGATTGCAAAATCTATTCATCTGACGTTTTATTTATCACCATTAATTCATCACGCAATTTAAGTGTAGATTTACCAATTCAATAATCATGCTCAATAATTCTCGATAATTTAACAATTAATTTGACCATCTAAATGTGTTCATACATGAATTCACATATCATTCGTTATCATTAATTCATCAGGATGTTTACTCACAGAAGTACAGTATGCTCATAACGGAAAAAGTCATCATTCAACATCGTTAATGCATCGATCATTTATGTACATTACCTCAGCGCCACCCACGCCGTAAAGACGCTCAACGTAGAGCACTCACCTGAAAAAATAGATGAACAGAAAAATAAATAAGAGTTAAATTTATTTCGATATACAAAGACACGAAAAATTCCCATTATTTGGCATAACAGTAGAACATCGAGAAATAGGCAAATGAAAATGTAATGCCAGACAATATTTATTACCAAGAATAAGAATAAGGGAAACTAACATACACAAAACTAGAGTTGTCGTGGAAACACAGAGAGCGCAGTACAGCACAACCTCACACGACCAAAGCTTGACGTACACTGAACCAAGAAGTCAAGGACCTTCATACATAACCCTGACTGGACCCAACGGACACTGCGGACGCACGCGGTACTGTTGCCCAGATATACTCGCTTTTGCTGGGCTTGAGCAGCGTGCAATAAAAGAAAATAGTTGGTGGCTCTATATATGTATATATATGCGATGTAGAATATAGATATAACAGAGACGCAATTACATCAATCCGAGTACTAAGAGAACTCGAATAAAATAGGCGTAAAATAGATAAGTTCCACTTGCAAAAATAGTACGAAGTAAAACGAAGCTTTTAGAGAACAGGAGAAATGCAAAAAAACGGTAGTTTAGAAAAATCCCTGATATAACAGCATGAGTCCCGTATGTAATAGTTATGCAATAGAAACTGCTTGCAGGAACAACATAGAAATTTGCACGTCTATATACATAGATTATACACTTTACAGCTTTTCGTTTACAACTGCCGACAACGGACTAATGTCTAGGCATAGATTAACTGCTCCCATGTTTATTGTACGGCATTTACTCGATGAATAAAACCCTCATTCATTCACAAACAACTGATGCAAGAGGCTGCAGAGTACCTTCATTATATATTCATTCCAAACACACAGCTTGTCTTTCATTGACATGTTCATTCAAGATCCGTTTTTATTCTGTGAAATCGTATGTTTTCGGACTATCCAGAATTTGAATAGGTACGTAATCCTTATATAATGAAACGCTTGGTGTTTTTATTTATTACGCGTCCGCTTTGAAGGAAATAGATAGGCGAAAAATAAGCCAGGTTGCAGATTTTGTAAATAGATGACCAGGTGGCAGAAGATGGCGAAGGTTGATAA
The DNA here is from genome assembly GCA_001587735.2 of Parhyale hawaiensis. Classification (NCBI taxonomy): domain Eukaryota; kingdom Metazoa; phylum Arthropoda; class Malacostraca; order Amphipoda; family Hyalidae; genus Parhyale; species Parhyale hawaiensis. Next base: position 11,056,480 of record LQNS02001155.1, read on the forward strand.
TTATCCCTTCATCTGAAGACACTTCTTGAAATCAGGACAATGTGTATGCAGCTTCTGGAGTCCTATTTTATAACTTTCTTCTCTCAGATCACGACATATAAATTCGGCAGATGAGAAACGTAGTACTCACGAGATGATGATTCTTCACGGATGGTAGACAACTAAGACTATTTCTTTTAGCTTACTGTGTATCTCTTCATGTTCTACAGCAGTATTATTCCCGTTCAAAGGAAGTCGCTGAAGCAGATTTTGGTATTCCATGTATTTCTGTCCATTACCATGAGCTCCTCCAGCTTCATACCACGCATATCATCCCTCACACTGTCGTTCTCTGAAGGCGCAAATTTTGTTTCATAACCCAAAATTTCTGAATTTAAGTGAAGCAGATATTTAAGTTCGCAAGACCGTATCTTGGCTACGGAGCGCTGACATGCATGCATACAAGCTGGCTGGAGTTACATTCAAGTTGATTGAATTGTTTTACTCAAGATTTATTTATGCCACTCACTATTGAAGACGCACGCCTAATCAAGAAGGAAGATGGGGAACGTATAAGTAGTACGAGACTACTACAGTCTCAAGATCGACGACGTGCTACGAATGCATGGAGAGACTTGAATCGTCTATGCAATAGTCAAGAAAGACTTGAAGCAAAAGGGCTACAGAAGTGAATGAGAGCTGCTGATCAGCGTGGGCGAGAAAATGAGGATACTACTGGGCAGAGAAAAAAAACCCTAAGCTTGAAAGCACGACAAACGATCAGTGAAGAAAATGAAGCAAGTCAGAGAAGAGAAGATTCCACAACAGCCTATATTAATAAAAAATATCGATTATTGCGTGAATTTTTTAACGTGCGGGTCCACTAGTTAGAAATAAATTAATAAAATAATAAAGACAGAATAGCTAAATTAGAATATAAATAATAAAGACAAAATAATCTAATAAAACAAATAAATAAATCAATAATAAGAGGATAAATTGACTAGTCTAGAAATTCTGAATACATACTTTTTAACTATATTTACACACTAGTCTATTAATAACCTTAAAGGCGTCTTTTTCACAAGATTTGCAACATAATTTAACGGTTTGGGGTTTTGATCAAAATACCAAACGTAGAAAATGATGGCCACAGCTTTATCACTACGTACGTCTGTCATACATATGCTTTAGTACGTAAAATTGTACTCACGCGAATACATATCTACATAGTACTTTTTCATTATATTTGAAGTGTTCTTTGGGAAAAAAAACAAGGAAAATAATTTGCATTGGCACTAGCCTATCAGTAATGCATGGTCGAAGCTGCAAAAGAATTCGTGCATCTAACTAGTACCATTTTAATTTTAGTTTCAGCTAAAAAATGAGCTTGCACATTCTAATTCCATGTAGGAAAATGAAATACATTGTTTTTATCTTTTGCATAATAAACATCACGCATTACTTAGCTGCTTATTAAAGGAGGCAATACTGTATCCCTTCATTTCAAGTATACATAGTTCACAAGTGTGAAATTTACTTACAAACCAACTACTAAATCTCGCCCCATCAGGAATGCCTGAGTATACCTCCGGATGCTGTGCCCTTGGTATCTTGGGAACGTGTCTCACATGAGATAATAAATGAGTTTTTACTTTATTCAGTTACCTGTCAAAATGAAAGACCGTATCCAATATACGAACAGACGCGCTTGATGTTCGATATTTGTCGCAGACTCGTGAGTGGCAGAAGGTGAACAGACAGACAAAATAGATATATACACAACGGTCTTTGTGATAATGTGTTATATACAAAATTACATATATACAAATATATTACCTGAGAAGTAATGTACGTATATAGTTGGCGATAAAAAATATAATTATGCTACATGTCAACTGTCACATAAAAAAAAAGAAAATAGGCCATTTTCTTTTTTTATTGCCAATAAACGACAGCTAATTCATGGATTCCACCCACCCCCCTCTTGACCTAACACCCCACCAACCCACCCCCACGCTCTCATTGACCTCAGCAAGGGGGGCGGAGGGGGAGACTGCGGAACTTTCCCCCAGAACACAAAACTGTTCGCCAACAGCGGGAGAACACGGCGATATTCGCAGGGAACATTTATTTTGAATCGAATTTTTGGTACCTGATGAGTTGCATACCCTACTGGGGCAAGAGTGTGGTACTAGTACCAGTTCCGATCCGGATAAAGAAATCCAATAAGCATTAATCCGGTAACGAACTAAGCCGAGTAGATCCGTGGAGCGGTAGTCCAATACCTGCAGATTATTTGTGTTAAATTAAAACGATTTTGAAAAAAAAGTTTCCCTAGAGGGTTAATTTGTCCGAAACTTCACCCCTGAGAGTTCGATCCCTTACTTTGGATAGAGTTTCACGCTTTAACCGTAAAACTATTAGGCCTGCGACGGCACATGAAGCGGAGTAGAAGTTGCGGAGTAGAAAAAGCTATGCGGATTAAACTATGACGATCAGAGGGGCGAATAGAACTTGCCTACTTGCATATTCTTTCCAGTCATCACTATGTATTCATTGGTATTTATAGTCTTTAAATCGATGTATATATCGCAATACGTAATGAGAAGCACTGTGAGTCTGTCTAGATATTTGATCTGGTAGCATAATTATTTATTAGTTTGATTAAACTAAACGCATTTGTTAGGCTGATAGGTATATTCGATTAGACTAGCTAATCTTCTTCAGCAGCAAGCCAACTTTTGGAACGATATGTTCTGATCCATACGTACTAACTAATCCATATGTTCCGTAATATAAACTACACAGTTCGTTGGTAACTTGCTTGCTTGGTTGCTCCGTCTCTATCGGAACCATTAAGGCCAAAACAAAATTGATTCGCTGGACAGCAAGAAGACGTTGTGTAACCAAATTGGAAAGTTAAGTACTAAAGACGTCTGAAGTACCTCTAAATGGAAACAAAGGCATTATAGATGGTACTTCTTCTCCCATGCGATTATTTTTTCTCTCTCTGAGCTCATATTATGAAAATTCCGTAGAAGATCAAGAAGAAAAAAGTTTAAAAAACTTAAATATTAATGAAAGAATCACGTACGTACAGGGAAGAAAAAAAACGAGTTACGTTGAAATTATTTTCTGCCGTCATTTCCCGACGACGGTGCGGGTAGTTAGTCTACGTACCTATAACGGTATCAGGGATCATTGAACGTCTTCGGAAATTAGTTTATCTTCTCCGATAAGCGAGCGAATCAGCAGGAAAAAGGAGTAATTTCCCATAATTTCGTTAGTTACATCAGCAACGGACTCATTTTTTATATATTCTTCGAGCTTACCTTGGCACACTGAACCTCCTTACCAACAGCATCGGCGACAATGTTATTTAGTAGTCGTGCTCTAAATTTCAATAAATTGCGCAACTTCTTGAAAGCGCACAAATATTAAAAACTGTTCCAATTGCACAATTTACGACAGTTGTAGATTGCATGAAAACTATAAGAGCATAGACAACTAGACTTACTCGTGACCCACTGAGTCACTAAAAACCTATCCGAAAAAGATTTGTCTGTTTCAAAATAAAAAGAGAAGAATATCTTTTAGACATACAACCAAGCCGTACAAAGGATAAAGTTGTCACAGAGCTATTATTATTATTGAAACTTCACGCTCAGGCCCCCACGGACAGTTAACATAACCCAAATGAAGCATTATGCAACACCGGCAAGCCCGAGAAGCTGCTAAACGAAATCCAACAAAAAGCCATTTTAACAGCTGACTTAAACGCCTGCAGGCCAACGTGCACGACCGAAAGCCGATGCCGACAATGAATTCCAAACCCTAACAGACCAGAGTACGAAGCACCGACCGAACTGATTAGTTCAGCACCTAACATTCTCCAACGTGAAAGAGTGCGTGCCGACAGCAGTACGTTTAATTCTCCTAGACATTGAGGGCAGGGACAGAAGAATACAACCAATGCCTCTCAGTATTGTACGGTACACTTTATAAAACATAGAGAGTTCTGCCACTCTTCGCCCCATGGAGTTCCCCTGGGGGAGCTGTTCTTCAGAACATAGGACGGACGAAACTAACATAACCCTGTGGCCGATTCTCCATGCCTCCTTAGGGAATGAAATCGTAAATCAAATAAAGAAGCATAATAGAATATCTTTGGAATAAATAATACCTAAAACAAAAAATATTTATCATTTCATCTTATTTTCATCGGAAAATAGAGGTACCGGTATACCTTATACAAGTCATAGCTATTTTCTTAAGGTATTACCGGTATACACTTATATATACTATCATATGCAATTTACATTTACTTACGTTACTGATCACAAATTTTACTATATTTAATCAGTTATTACTGTTATACTCTACATCAAGAAGCATATGTCATATGATGCAATATGTTAAGATTAAATAAACAATACGTTGCATCATACTTTCGATGTCGAATATACTATTTATAACTTTAAATTATACATTTATTTGACACTAATGATTCCTGTAACAATTAAAAAAAGATGACGTACAACTCCCAGTCACTACCACCACCATCACC
>LQNS02001155.1:11067398-11083893 GCA_001587735.2 Parhyale hawaiensis
AGTGTATTGTGACTGCACAGTGTATTGTGACTGCACAGTGTATTGTGACTATACAGTGTATTGTGACTATACAGTGTATTGTGACTGTACAGTGTATTGTGACTATACAGTGTATTGTGACTGTACAGTGTATTGTGACTACACAGTGTATTGTGACAGTACAGTGTACTGTGGTTATACAATACAGTGTACTATGGCAGCGTAGTGTACTGTGACTGTAAGTAATGTGGCTGTGCAGTGTGCTGTGCAGGGTCCTGTAGCTGTACAGTGTACTGTGCAGTGTCCTGTAGCTGTACAGTGTACTGTGACTGTAAGTAATGTGGCTGGACAGTGTACTGGGATTGTACAGTGTATTGTGACTGTACGTAGTAAGGCTGTACAGTTCACTGTACGTTAGTGATGGGGCGAATATCTGCATCTGCATCTGCGGATGCAAAGATGGCAACATCCGTAAACGCATCCGCGGATGTCAGAACTGTAAAATCCGCAGCAAAGGAGGCGCGGATGCACAGGTGTATCACTGTGAACTGCAAATTCTCATTTGACTGAACTGTGTGCAAGCGCTGTCCCTGTCAACAAAGCACATCTAGGTTTTCTTCCCAAGTGTTGTACAAACTGCCGTCGAGAGAGGGTGTGTATGTGGTGGGGCGTATATCCGCATCTGCATTTGCATCCGCGGAATATTCGCACCTCTTTTGAACATCTGTATTTGCGGATGTCGAGGTGGTAACATCCGCAATTGCATCCGCGAACGCGGATGTCAAAACGCTTGAAGATCCGCATAGAGCGGATGTCCAAAAAAATGATAGCCGACCCATCACTACCGTGCGTGCACAGTTCGGAGACAGAGCTGTACACAACGTACTACAAACATACAGTGTACTATAGTACACGCGCGGTTCAATACGAGAAGTACGTAGCAGGAGCTGGTACTACCCCGCACCTAGTAACTAAAGGCGCGCTTGTGCCATGGGAACTAACAAAGTAGTTTAGCTGCGCTGTTCCATCGGAAGAGTAGCGGTATAATGACGCCCAGTCTCGGAAAAGTGACGTCATTGTGACGCAGAGACCGTTCCTTTAGTAGGGATAACAGAGAAAATTCAAGTCAATGTTCCAACAAACAGTCTCGTCTTGACTAACTACATTTTGCGGGGTACTCTGGCCAAGAAACTCCAAAGTCCCTGGACCCACGGAAGCGCTCGTCTTGCCTTACACCCCTTCAGTGTACTGAAATTATACCGCTACAGACCAGGTTGGAAAGTATGAGATACACTTCAGAGATATTCTATACACAGCGTAACAGAACTAATGGTAGTAGTTCCATTTCTTAGGGGGAAATTACTTGCTTAGCACAGTTATAGAGTCGGAGTCAGAAACTGGGTAGAACCAGGAGTTGGACTTGGTGAAAATGGGCCATTTTGCAAAAAAAAAAAAAGTTGGAGTGGCGGGCGTCGGACATTTTTGGCGTTCAAGAAGGCGGCATCGACAATTGGCTAAACACTGGAGTCGAAGTCGACTCTGTCTATCCGACTTCGCAACCCTGTTGCTGAGCCAACCAATAGTAGGGCTTTATTTATACTACACTCATAACGTCACATGAGAGCGGCGGTTTTCATTGGCGGCACATTCCATGCTGCGAGGTCACGTGAGCAGTCGCAGCGCTGCTATTGGCTCATGATGACACCATTAGTAGTGACGTCACACTGGTGACATAGACTACAGTAAAGGGGTCAAAATGCTCCTTCCACGGTGGAGAGCGTTATAACGAACGTCTATATATATGGAAATATAATGAAATGAACTTTTTTCCCTCTTTATAGACATGCAGGCAAAGGTGGGCAGTTGCGGCCGTCAGAAGTAAAAAGGCCGTACACCTCAGGCCTTCTTTATACTCTTGTGCATCTATGTAGAGGTGGGTAGTTGCGGCCAGTAAGGAGTGAAAGGAACCCAGGGTCTGCATTATCTCAGAAACTTTTAACCCTTTGCATCTATGTATTGTTTTGAAAGTGGAATAATGCACAGTGGGCTCGAAAGACAGACGCCCCGATAGAGAGCCTACATATAAGCCTAAGGTAACCTACAGGATCCTCATGGGGTCACTGCTCCCCATAGCATAGGATGGGTGGTCCAAACTATCCCAACACTAGGGCCCACATCCTATGCCCCTTGAGATATGTGGATGCAGAGGTGGGCAGTTGCGGCCCTGTCAGGAATAAAAAAAATACATGCCTCAGACCTCCGGCCTTTTCAACGATTGCAGCAGGGCCGCACCTGCTCACCTCGATCTCTACAGATGTACTAGAGTCCGGTGGCACAGACACGGCAGTCCAGTTGGAAATATATTATTATTTATTATACCTTACAGAGCCGTTAAAAATGAAGGCGCATTCAAGGACGCGCCTGCTAATTACGAGACACTACATGCAGGCGCTGCATACAAAGACAATTTATTTTTCCATGTGGAGAAATTATGAAAGTATCTTATAAAAGGTTAATCTTACCGCATCCAATAGTTGTTCAGTATACGCAACGTCCCTTGGATACGTTCAGTTAACTTGCCTAGTCCATTTATTTCCCCTACTCTATGCATCTTAGCAAATAGATACGCAAGTAGGTACGTATCTACGTATTTGCTAATCAAAATAGCTAAACAAATTCTATACACCCTATGCGAATAAATTAATAAAGAATAAAGACATACACAATGTACATCGGTCTTAGTCTTGTGATAAATATGAAAGTAAAAAAAATAATATTGTTGTGGAAAAATAATTCTGCAGCGAAATTGGAAATTTGGAAATTAATGTAAATTTAAAATGCATAAAGTACGTGGATAGTCCACAATATATAGATAGATAAGAAGAGCGACTACAAAAAAAAATAAATAAAAAGAATAAAATTGAAATATACAGGAGAGATCCCTGCAATGATCGAAGATGTACACAACATAAAATTTAAAGTAAATATTTGCCCAGAAATTTTTTCACAAAATTATAAGTTTAATAAAACAAAAAATATTAAAACAAAAAAAAAATACCTCCAAAGGAAGGGGGAAAATAGAAACTTTAGTATGAACAACACAAAAGTAAAATATACTGTATATATAATATACTACAGGATATATATACAGGATATACTGTATATATAAAGAGCAAGACATGAAGGAGATGTGGAACATGAAGAAAATAATAAATAATGAATGAGAAAAATGGAAAAGGGTAAAACGGCACGTTATGCGGGAGTATAAAAGGGGGCTGAAAATAATAGCAAGAGAACAAGAGAACGGCAGAAATAGAGAAAGTAATGAAGATAAAAACCATCTGGCAAAAGAAGCACAACAGCAAGAATATTAAGGGAGCGTAACGGTGGTTAGAAACACGGACATAGCTGTGGAAAAGTATCAGAAGAAAACCTTAAAGGCAAGGATTAGGAGAAGAGCGAAATTGGGAAGAAGCATTCGAAAAAGAGATGAATTCGGATGTAATTATTATTATATATTTCGTTTAACCTCCGTAGCTGCAACTTAGGCGTTTCAACAGAGAAACTACTTGTGCAGTATTCAAATACCGCATATTGGGTAGGCGTGGCCTACGTGCGCTACTACGGGCAGGGAAACAAGACGCAAAGCATAGTAGAAGACACTCGAGTAGTCGGCCTCTTTCACAGCCTTCCACACGAGAGAGATGAGACAAGTCATGCGGACTAGATACGCTACCTCGATCGGTGGCCCACCTCGCGGAACAGAAAAGAAAATAGAGAACCTACCTAATTTTACAAAGCTAACCTCGTCAGCAGGAACTGCGGCTAGATGCAACATCTCCTGCGGAAAAGGTTCTCGGGTTTGCCACTGGGGTCATAAGGCCCATATATATATTATTCGGATGAAATTACGATGAGAGAAAGAATGGGAAGAAAGAAGAGAGAGTTCAGTAAAAATGGAAAAAATAATGAAATAATGGCAAAAATAAAGAGAAAAAGCGAATTGAAGAACCAAAGACAATTAAACAATCACAGGGAAAGAGTACGGGATTAAATAACGAAAGAATGAATCACAGAAAATAACTGAAAAAGGAAATAAAAAACTCAACGGTGGAGAAACTTAACTTTAGGCAATAACGGGAAAGACACGATAACGGCCCTGTACCGCTGAAAAGGCGAGATAACACAGGCTGGGCAGATGCGGCCCAGCGATAGCAGTAAAAAATAGGGCTTAGGGGTCCGTGTGAGTCGGACGAGTTCGGGCCCAGGAGTCGGAGTCGGAACCGGTCGGGCCCGAGATTCAGTGAAAAGACCTCTTTTGTTAAGAGTAGGAGTCGGAGTTGTTCGTTGAGAGTTGGAGTCTCAGTTGGCTGTTAAGAGTAGGAGCTGGCCGCCGCTAAGAGTTTGAGTTGACCGTTAAGAGGATAATTAAGAGGAGTTGGCCGCTAAGAGAGGTTACGAGTTGGAGTCGGGGTTGGCCGTTAGGAGTTAGAGTTGGCAGTTACGAATTGGAGTCGGCTTTCTTCTGGAGGGATGCGAAAAGTTGGGAGTTGTAACTGCCGAGATCCAGGCGTAGGAGTCGGAGTTGATACATGCAATTCCACAGCCTGGATATAACAGCCGTGAAGGTAACTGCTCGCCTCCGACAACAACGCATAACGGCAGGAATAAAACAACGGTGGAGAGAAGAAAGACTGGAATAACGGAGAGCGAAAACCGACCAATAAACGGCAGAGCGGCAGGCCCAGATAGCGGGGAAAATAATAAAGCAATAGCAGATATAACTGTGAGTAAAGCAATGGCGGGAGGCAGTGCGAGAGAGATGAACGTACCGTAGAAAATTTCGGCAGAAAGAGAAACAAAATTACCGGGAGAGACAAAAACGGGGTAAATACAGCAATAAAAGAAAAAATACCTAACGGTAAAAGAAAGAGGGACGCTATAGGGGCTGGAAGTTGTTGGCAAAAGCACAGGAGACGGAACGAACAAACCGCACTAAAGGATAAATTAACTGAAATTGAATATATAAGAGAGATGATGAAAATGGCTCAATAACGGTATAAAACGGAAATAACGATGGTTCAATAATGGTAGGAAAATGTTTGGGAAAAATAAGATAAATCAAATGAGGAAATGGCATAAGTGGCATGAACAAGAGAAAAAATGCGTTAAGGTAAAACGAGAGAACAGAATAAGAGGAAAGAAAGGTAATGAATGCGCAAATACGAAATAGAATAAATATGGCAAAAGAGCGTGGGGCGGTAGTCTAAGGATATTAGTACAATGATACCACAACGGAAGAGAATGCAGCATAACGGGAAAATAACGGAGGATGATATGATGCAGAAAATAATAAACGGAGGGTGATAGCATGCAGAATATAACGGAGAGCAAAGTACTGCACAATAAAATGGGGAGTAAATTAATGAAAAAATTAAGAGAGTGTCATAATAAAAGAATTATGAAGAGAAACAAAATACTGTACACAAAACGAGAAACAATACAAAAAAAAAGAGCACAAACGCAGATTATAAAGCGGAGAGAAACATGGGGAAAATGAAAACTTACCGTGTGGTCAGAAAAAAATAACGAAGAACATAATGCAAGATATGAAGGGGCAGCAGCGCATTAAACAACGAAGAGTAATAAGCAAAATAATGGAGAGTAAGTCGATGTCAAATATACGGAAAGAATAAATACGACGTATTGGAGAAATCGATGTTAGGTAGCTACATCTGTGATGACCCAACAAAGAAATAGTGCAGAAGTGATTACCGGACGGGTAAAAGTTCCAATATAGTGAAGGAAGAAAGAACAATACGGAAACAAAACATGACAGAGACAAAATTAGAGAAAGAAAAAGTAATATAACGGCATGAAATAGCGGGAGAGTGAGACAGTGGCAAAATTAAGCGAAGAAAGAGTAATATAACGGCCTGAAATGATGGGAGAGTAAGACAGTGGCAAAATTAAGCGAAGAAAGAGTAATATAACGGCCTGAAATGATGGGAGAGTAAGACAGTGGCAAAATTAAGCGAAGNTGTATTGTGACTGTACAGTGTATTGTGACTGCACAGTGTATTGTGACTGTACAGTGTAAAGTGACTGTACAGTGTAAAGTGACAGCACAGTGTATAGTGACTGCACAGTATATAGTTACTGCACAGTGTATAGTGACTGTACAGTGTATAGTGACTGTACAGTGTATAGTGACTGTACAATGTATAGTGACTGTACAGTGTATAGTGTCTGTACAGTGTATAGTGACTGTACAGTGTATAGTGACTGTACAGTGTATAGTGACTGCACAGTGTATAGTGACAGCACAGTGTATGGTGACTGCACAGTGTATTGTGACTGCACAGTGTATTGTGACTGCACAGTGTATTGTGACTCTACAGAGTATTGTGACTGCACAGTGTATAGTGACAGCACAGTGTATGGTGACTGCACAGTGTATTGTGACTGCACAGTGTATTGTGACTGCACAGTGTATTGTGACTCTACAGTGTATTGTGACTCTACAGTGTATTGTGACTACTGTCACATATTTAACACTGACATGTCACATGACACCAATATGTGATGTCACATGATACCGTCGTGTCACATGACACTGACATTCATTACACCGACATGTCACGTGACACTGTTTCATGACACTGACTCGTCACATGACACTAACATGAGTGAACTGTGACTGTACGTAGTAAGGCTGTACAGTTCAATGTACGTTAGTGATGGAGCGAATATCCGCATCTGCGGATGCTAAGATTACAACATCCGCAAACGCATCCGCAGATGTCAGAACTGTAAAATCCGCTTAAGATCCGCAGCAAAGGAGGCGCGGATGCACAGCTGTATCACTGTGCACTAAACTCATCCCTAGTGCTGAAAACTGCAATTTCTCATTTGGATTGATATGTATGCAAGCGCTGTCCCTGTCAACAAAGCACATCTAGGTTTTCTTCCCAAGTGTTGTACAAACTGCCGTCGTGAGACGGGGTGTGTAACTGTGCATGTGAAAATGGGCCTACTTTGCAAAAAAAAAAGTTGAAGTCGCGGGCATCGGACATTTCTGCCGTTCAAGAAGTCGACATCGACAATAGGCGAAACACAGGAATCGAAGTCGACTCTGTCTATCCGACTTCGCAACCCTGTTGTTGAGCCAACCAATAGCAGGGCTTTATTTATACTACACTCATGACGTCACATGAGAGCGGCGGCTTTGATTGGCGGCACATTCCATGCTGCGAGGTCACGTGAGCAGTCGCAGCGCTGCTATTGGCTCATGATGACACCATTAGTAGTGACGTCACATTGGTGACATACAGTAAAGGGGTTAAAATGCTCTTTCCACGGTGGAGAGCGTTATGACGAACGTCTAAGAATAGAAATATAATGAAATGAACTTTTTCCCCTCTTTATAGACATGCAGGCAAAGGTGGGCAGTTGCGGCCGTCAGAAGTAAAAAGGCCGAACACCTCAGGCCTTCTTTATACTCTTGAGCATCTATGTAGAGGTGGGTAGTTGCGGCCAGTAAAGAGTTAAAGGGACCCAGGGTCTGCATATCTCAGGAACTTTTACCCCTTTGCATCTATGTATTGTTGTTTTGAAAGTGGAATAATAATGCAAAGTGGGCACGAAAGACAGACGTCCCGATAGAGAGCCACATATAAGCCTAAGGTAACCACAGGATCCTCATGGGGTCACTGCTCCCCATAGCATAGAATGGGTGGTCCAAACTATCCCAACACTAGGGCCCACATCCTATGCCCCTTGAGAGATGTGGATGCAGAGGTGGGCAGTTGCGGCCCTGCCAGGAATAAAAAAAAAACACATGCCTCAGACCTCCGGCTTTTTCAACTATTGCGGCAGGGCCGCACCTGCTCACCTCTATACAGATGCAATAGAGACCGGTAGCACAGACACGGCAGTCAAGTTGGAAATATATTATTTATTATACCTCACAGAGCTGTTGAAAATGACGGCGCATTTAATGACACGTCTGTTAATTACGAGACACTATATGCAGGCGCTGCATACAAAGACAATTTAGTTTTGCATGTGGAGAATTTTCGAAAGTATCTTATGAAAGGTTAATCTTACCGCATGCACTAGTTGTTCAGTATACGCAAGAATTTTCGAAAGTATCTTATAATAAAAGGTTAATCTTACCGCATCCAATAGTTGTTTAGTATACGCAACGTCCCTTGGATACGTTCAGTTAACTTGCTTAGTCCATTTATTTCCCCTACTCTATGCACCTTAGCAAATAGATACGCAAGTACGTATTTGCGTATTTGCTCTTCAAAATAGCTAAACAAATTCCACACACCCTATACGAAGAAATTAGTAAAGAATAAAGACATACACAATATACATCGGTCTTAGTCTTGTGATAAATATGAAAGTAAAAAAATTAATATTGTTGTGGAAAAATATTTTTGCAGTGAAATTAGAAATTTGGAAATTCATGTAAATTTAAAATGCATAAAGTACGTGGATAGTCCACAATATATAGATAGATAAGAGGAGCGACTACAAAAAAATAAATAAAAAGAATAAAATTGAAATAGGCTATACAGGAGAGATCCCTACAATGATCGAAGGTGTACAAAACATAAAATTTAAAGTAAATATTTGCCCAGAAAATTTTTCCCAAAATTCTAAGTTTAATAAAACAAAAAATATTAAAACAAAAAAATACCTCAAAAGGAAGGGGGAAAATAGAAACTTTAGTATGAACAACAAAAAAGTAAAATATAAGTTTAAAAACAGATATACTGTATATGTAAAGAGCAAGACAAGAAGGAGATGTAGAACATGAAGAATATAATAAATAATGAATGAGAAAAACAGAAAAGGGCAAAACAACACGTTATACAGGAGTATAAAAGGGGGCTGAAGATAATAGCAAAGATGAATGGAACAAGAGAACGGCAGAAATAGAGAAAGTAATGAAGATAAAAACCATCTGACAAAAGAAGCACAACAGCAAGAATATTATGGGAGCGTAACGGTGGTTAAAAAAACGGACATAGATAGCTGTGGAACAATATCAGAAGAAAACCTAAAAGGCAAGGATTAGGAGATGAGCGAAATTGGGAAGAAGCATTCGAAAAAAAAAAGGAATTCGGATGTAATTATTATTATATATTTCGTTTAACCTCCGTAGCCGCAACTTAGGCGTTTCAACAGAGAAACTACTTGTGCAGTATTCAAATAGCGCATAATGGGTAGGCGTGGCCTACGTGCGCTACTACGGGCAGGAAACAAGGCGCAAACCATAGTAGAAGACACTTGAGTAGTCAGTCGGCCTTTTTCACGGCCTTCCACACGAGAGATGAGACAAGTCCCGCGGACTAGATACGCTACCTCGATCGGCAGCCCACCTCGCGGAACAGAAAAGGAAATGGAGAACCTACCTAATTTTACAAAACTAACCTCGTCAGCAGGAACTGCGCCAGATGAAACATCTCCTTCGGAAAAGGTTCTCGGGTTTGCCTCTGGGGTCGTAAGGCCCATATATATATTATTCGGATGTTATTAGGATGAAAGAAAGAATGGGAAGAAAGAAGAGAGAGAGTATTCAGTAATAAGAATGGAAAAAATAATGAAATAATAGCAAAAATAAAGAGAAAAAGCAAACTGAAGATCCGGAGACGATTAAACAATCAAAGGGAGAGAGTACCGGATAAAATAACGAAAGAATGAATCACAGAAAATAACAGAAACGGGTCGCGCTACCGTCGTTCACGATACCTTGTGTGCGTGTGAGCGGCGTTCAAAGTTGGCGCGCCGCGCTGCTCGCTGTATCGTTCATCAAGTTAGGTTACGTTAGGTAAGGTTAGGTACCGTCAGGTACGGTTATAAAGGTTAGGTTGGGTTAGGTAAAGTAAGAAAGTTAGGTAAGGAGGTTAGGGTAGCTTAGGTTAGGTTAGCTTAGGTTAGGGTAGCTTAGGTTAGGGTAGCTTAGGTTAGGCTAGGTTAGGTTAGCTTCGGTAGTGTTTATTTTAGTGGTGGCGCGCGCAGGAAACCTTACGTGAACGCAAAGGTGTCGTGAACGACGGTAGTGCGGTCGGGTCCGAGACTCAGTGAAAAGACCTCTTTTGTAGTTGGCTGTTAAAGAGTAGGAGCTGTCCGTTAATACCTAGTTGGAGTTGACCGTTAAGAGGAGTTGGCCGCTAGGAGTTGGAGTCAGAGTTGGCCGTTACGAATTGGAGACGGAGTTGTTCGTAGAGAGTTGGAGTCGGAGGTGGCCGTTAAGAGTTGGAGTTGGCAGTTACGAGTTAGAGTCGGCTTTTTTTTTTTCTTGGGGGATGCGAAAAGTTGGAGTGGAAACTGCCGAGATCCAGACGTAGGAGTCGGAGTTCATCCAATGCCACAGCCTGGATACAACGGGCGTGAAGGTAACTGCTCGCCTCTGCCAACAACGCATAACGGCAGGAATAAAAGAACGGTGGAGAGAAGAAAGACTGGAATAACGGAGAGCGAAAACCGACCAATAAACGGCAGACCCAGATAGCGGGGAAAATAATAAAGCAATAGCAGATATAACGGTGAGTAAAGCAATGGCAGATATAACGGTGAGTAAAGCAATAGCAGATATAACGGTGAGTAAAGCAACGGCGTGAGGCAGGGCAGGAAAGATGAACGTACCGTGAAAAATTTCGAGAGAAAAACAAACAAAATTACCGGGAGAGACGAAAACGGGGTAAGCACAGCAATAAAAGAAAAAATACCTAACGGTAAAAGAAAGAGGGACGCTATAACGGCTGGAAGTTGTTGGCAAAAGCACAGGAGACGGAACGAACAAACCGCACTAAAGAATAAATTAACGGATATTGAATATATAAGAGAGATGATGAAAATGGCTCAATAACGGTATAAAACGGAGATAACGATGGTTCAATAATGGTAGGAAAATGTTTGGGAAAAATAAGATAAATCAAATGAGGAAGTGGCATAAACGGCAAGAACAACAGAAAAAAATGCGTAAAGGTAAAACGAGAGAACAGAATAAGAGGAAAGAAAGGTAATAAATGCGCAAATACGAAATAGAATAAATATGGCAAAAGAGCGTGAGGCGGTAGGCTAAGAACATTAGAACAGTGATATTACAACGAAAGAGAATGCAGCATAGCGGGAAAATAACGGAGGATGATTGTATGATGCAGAAAATGATATACGGAGGGTGATAGCATGCAGAATATAACGGAGGGTAATAGAATGCAGAATATAACGGAGGGTGATATACCGTAATGCATGACGGAGAGCAAATTACTGCACAATAAAATGGGAGTAAATTAACGAAAAAATTAAGAGAGTATCATAATAAAAGAAATATGACAAGAAACAAGATACTGTACACAAAACGAGAAACAATACAAAAAAAAGCACAAACGCAGATTATAAAGCGGAGAGAAACATGGGAAAATGAAAACTTACCGTGTGGTCAGAAGAAAATAACGAAGAACATAATGCAAAATATGAAGGGGCAGTAGCACATTAAACAACGAAGAGTAATAAGCAAAATAATGGAGAGTAAGTGTCGATGTCAAATATACGGAAAGAATAAATACGGCATATTGGAAAAATCGATGCTAGGTAGCTACATCTGTGATGACCCAACAGAGAAATAGTGCAGAAGTGATTGCCGGACGGGTAAAAGTTCCAATAGAGTGAAGGAAGAAAGAACAATACGGAAACAAAACAAGACAGAGACAAAATTAGAGAAAGAAAAAGTAATATAACAGCATGAAATAATGGGAGAGTGAGACAGTGGCAAAATTAAGCGAAGAAAGAGTAATATAACGGCCTGAAATAATGGGAGAGTAAGACAGTGGCAACATCAACGGAAGAAGAATAAAGTAACGGCAACAAATAACGGGAGAGTAACAGCGGCAAAATTAACGGAAGAAAGAGTAATATAACGACGTGAAATAACGAGAGTCAAATAATAGCAAAATCAACGGAAGAAAGAGTAATATAACGGCAAAAAAAAAACGGGAGAGTAACAATGACAAACTTAACGGAAGAAAGAGCAATATAACGGCAAGAAATAACGGGAGAGAGTACAACGGCGACGGTGAGAAAGTAAGAAAGCGCCGGAAGTGAACGTTTAGAGAGCGGAGGGGGGAGGGGTCGAGTGGGGGAACAGAAGGGGGAGGGGCGGGAGCAGCAGAGCTGGGAGGAGAGGGTGTATAACGAAATGAGGGTATAAAAGAACATAAAAGATAACAATTAAGATAGAGAAAAAGGAACTCGAAATACGAAAACAAAGCGGAAAAAGTTGATATTATTACTATTACCATCATCATTATGATGCTACCTGAAGCCTCAATAACTATTTGGACCGGTCCGGAGCAAAGAAGGAAAAAAAGAAATATGGAGTTGACTGAGGGGAGCGACAGCCGCATACACGTACGGCGGCTACAGCAAGTGCTCATTGGAGAAGAGAATTGCGTGGTAAGAAGATCAGCAAGATCGTAGGCAAATGACACGAGGGATGCAATGTAGCTCAAAATGAAAGAAGTCTCGAAGGCCGTAAACATAAGGTAATTTACCGGCGGATTTCCGACCCAATTTGGGCGGAAGTTGCCGGCCTTCCAAATGACTGATATTGAAGGGGCTTGGGCTATCAAGCGTCAGCTTATTCGGTACTTAGCCTTACTATACCAACATTGTCTACTGCATTCCGCTTGTAGCACTTATTCCGATGTAGACCTTGTACATAATTTGTTGTCTGCATCTATCAAGTAGCATGTCTGCTACTTATTATTGGATCATATCTTTTAAGACTTGTATAATTAGAAGTAAATATACAAGATCTTCACCATCCAGCACTGCAGCCTGATTGCATTATTCTGCATTGAAGTTCACTCTCACAATCAAGTACGGTGACGAACTCAATTAGAACTCACGCACGCACACAACTTGAATACATTACAAAGAAGGAGATAGGTTCAGTATTTCCTCTACAGTAGTTATAGCCTATTATACGTAGTTGAGCGACAGGTGTATCAAAAGAACTGGGTATCATCGCTATTACCAGCAAGGCTACAATGCCACAAAATATGTCACAAAGTAAAATTTTACGCAGTATATATTTATTACACATTACTAGTAGCTACTAGGCAACAGTAGTGTTTGAAATAGTATTTATAAGAGAGCCGTGGCTCAAAATTCTGTAACGACGTTCAGTATTTGGGTAATGATTCGGCTTAATAAATGCCTGGATTCAAAGGCTTAGATACAGATCTCGACCGAAAACCGTGAAGAACGAGCCATAGAAGCATTATATTCGTGGGAAATAAAAGGTGTTGGAAAAATGTCGCACATACAACATTGTATACTCTAGTTCAACGTATCAAGTGTAAACACATTATTGCTCAAGTTAAACGGATGTCTGTAACGACTGTCCAAAAGGTCATAAGCGATAACGATGGCAAAAGATCGGATGGTGTCTACTGAAACGAATCGCTTCCGACCGGCTGCTCGTAAACAAAGAGGCACTATAGCTTTTATGTATAGATCCACCGGAAAGTCTTATCCTTACAGCTGTCACTCAAATTGCAGCAGTAACCGTAGACTCAGATATCTGTTTTCTTTTTGGAAAGGGGGGGGGGAGATTGAGGAGGAAAAGTCTCTCATGGTAAATTTAATGCTTTTTCAGCGTTCTGCTCCGATTCAACTGCTTTGACAGAACTTATTCCTCCAAAAACTCATTGATAATCAAATAATGGTAACTATTTATGACAGAAAATAATAGTAGGCTTTCTCAATGGAGGCACAGTTGATGACTGGCTTATAGATATTAATTGATAGCTCATCTTTCAGATAGCATTTTCCCATATTTTAGTTTGAAAAGTTTGATATGAGACAGGGACTAAGCGCAGAAAATCTATAACGTGTACAAAATTTTCGTAGGAACTAAAGCTCTTGAGAAAACTTCAGAAAAGACAGAAAATGGATACGGCTGGTATCTAGTGTGTGTGTTAAAATTCGTCAGGTTTGAACCTTGAGAGTAAGTACATGTAGCCAATATGAGCACTCTACATGAATAATAAAAATGCAATTTTTTTTAACTCAGTTGCGGTTAAAACTTCAGAGTTTGTCTGCATTTAATTGTATTTGTATTTTGTTCAGTGGTAGAGAAAAACCTAATATGGAAATATGATTCTTGAAAAAATTTTCTCATAAATCAATTTGAGCCAAAACGTCCATCTTCTTTATGACCGCAAATCATATCTACGCCAGTTGGGCGGTCTCAATATCCTGCAGCTAGAGATATATATACATAAATATAATTATATATTGCTATTAGATTCCAGCCTATAAATGATACGTTGTCATCAGAGTTATTTTTGTACAATTTTTTGGAATTTTGCATATATGCCAAAAATAGACATGAAAACATCAGTCATTCATTACAGTGAAGCTCGCATTGCTAGCAACATCTGAATTGATGCTACATCCATATTATAACTATTTACTTACCTATCACCTATTTTTCTATACGTACGAACTTTCAAAATTTAAATAGTTGGCATATATTCATCCATAGATTACAGTTAAGCTCGCGTTCTCCGCAACGTTTGGAGTTTTTCTCCACAATCGCGATGGTCGACCGCTGTACGTGTCATGGCCGACTGGTCCCCCTCCTACACCTCCTCAATCCCCCCTCTCTCTAAACCCCCACCCCCTCCCCTCTTCATCGCTCTATTGCGCTCAGTCACAGCACAGAACCCTCTACTTCGTTACCGCAAACAATTGAAACAAATATAAAAAATAATAATGAATGTTGTCGTTAAACCCCTACCGTGCCCCTTTCTCTAATTATTTACATAGACTGGCTTAAACCTCCGTTTCCACTACATCGGCGATCTCAAAGAGAAAAAATATATATATATATATATATAGTTATAGTACATTGATAGAAACGTGGAACCCTTGCACGAGGGTGTTTCCACACAGGATCAACGTGCATGGGAACAGCAAGTCGAGAATGAAGAAATAGAACCGAATAAAGCATTATGAGTAGGAGTATGATAAAAAGGAAGCAGTGGCACGAAGGAAGGACGTCCCGAAGGTCTATCTATGACTAAGGTGAGCTACAGGTTATTGTTAGATGAGCTGTTTAACCTGCTAGCGGCCGGTTACGCGGCAGCCTGACTTCGCCTAGCGGACGGACGGGTTGATTACCAAAAATCTCTAAAAATCTAAAGTTAATTTTTGAACTCGTTTACATCTTTTCTTTTCATAATTTGAACACTAGTTAATTATTTGAGCTTCAATAAATGCCTCTATACCCACAACTGGTGCGATCGAAAGCCATGAATTAAGGAACAAAACGAGAGATCGACATAAGTCGACGCAAGTCGTTAACAGGTTAAGCCTCAGTAGACACACACACATATATATATATATATATATATAGTATGTCGATAAAAACAAGAAACCCACACGCAAGGGTGTTCCCATACAGGATCAACGCGCATGGACAGCAAGAAGGGTAGAAGAGAACAAAGCACCATCAGAAGAATGCGAAAATGGAGAGAAGCTAAGTAGGCACGAAAGACAAACGTCCCGAAGGCCTAGTTAGTTAGTTATAGTTAGGAATTTTAAGCCTCCGTTCCCGAGCAGAGCGATATCACAGAGGAAAGAGCAAGGGCCATATAGTATGCCAAGAGAAACTGGGAACCCATGCACGATGGTGTTCCCATCACACAGGATCAACGCGCACGGGAACAGCAAGTCGGGAAAGAAGAGGAAGAGCAGAATAAAGCATGAGCAAGTAGGAGTATGAAATCGGGAAGGAAGCGAAGTGGGCACGAAAGAGAAACTTCCTGAAGGCCTAGCTAATGGCTGAGGTAACCTACTCCCGAAGGCCTAGCTAATTAAGCTAAAGTAACCTGCATGGTCCTGTTGGGGTTGCTGTTACCCATAACATACGATGGGCGAACCTAACGCCCAGGCCCAATCATCCTATGCCCCCCCCCCCCGACTCCCTGAGGGGGTCCTGGCTCTCAATCATCGTCTATCTTTAATCACCAATCCGAAAGAATAACGAAAGCTTGGCATCTTTTTTTTCTGGCGGGTAAATTGAACCCACAGTTGGGGTTTAAGCCCTTCTCAAAATGTCTTTGGAAGGGCAAACCCCAAAGGAAATCATTACCTACTCGAAACTGTGAATTAGACCGAACCCACGTTTAGGGTTGAATCGCATCTTCAAACCTTCATCAACTAACACCGACAGCAAGTCTTAGTCGGACTACAATTTAATAATAATAATAATAATTTCATAAAGAAAACAATAGGTTCACATGTACCTAGGCCTAAAGGTACGTACCGTACTAAACAATATGTCATAACCCTAATAAAAATATTGTAAACTCTCAAGTTCCATTATTGCAAAATAAAGACGTTTTAAGGAAATTCCAAAAATGTGCAAGTCTGTCAAGCTAGTCTATTTTGGAGAAAAACTCGAGTCCCTGAGGTTTATGCTAAATGC
>LQNS02001155.1:11103931-11118561 GCA_001587735.2 Parhyale hawaiensis
ACTTGATGCAGTTCACGAATCAGCTTACGCTACGCGAGTTTACAAAGACGGGTAAACTTCTTTCCACAAAATCAAATTTTACACCGATGCATTTCATTAAAAACATGTCTTGCCGTTTACTTAGCCTGAAGATGGCCGCTTGAATAGGTCGAAACGCATCGACAAGATTTTAACCAATACCTGGAACTGAAAGAAATGGCACCCAACACCAACGTACAACCACCATTTCGTTACGAAGAGCTCAGCACGGGATGATTATTTTATTTTACTGAAAACGAAAGCGTTGTTTTAAATCTCCGACGATTTTGAAAAAAATATGTATAATAAACATACGATACGGCATTATTTTTAACCATACTTGCATTAACGAAAGGCTTCTACCGAATTTTTATATATAATTTTCGTACATTGTATTCTCTGTCCACGAGAATGGCGAACTAACGAGAGCAGCAATGCAGTATTTATATGTAGCTAGTACACGAAAGTACTGATATCAAAAAGAAATGCACGGTCCCGTATCAATAATTAGCAATGTATTGACCTGATGCATAATTCAGACGATTGCGAAGGGGGCGATCGCTTATCACGTTATCGCAAAGCACCGCGATAGCCGGCACGGTAGCGGCTGTATCGTCAGCTATCGACAGTCCAGGAGCAATTTAAATTACTGATAAGGCAGTCACGCTGTTCATTTCATAACTGACAAAGTATATGTAGTTCATAGCTCAAAGGTATTACTGATAGTTCAAATCTATTTTTAATCAACACTATACACAACTTCGCGTGGTGTATATATTTATTAATTGCTTTGCCTGTCCCGACGTATGAGGATAGGGGAAATTCGCAATCGAAACCCAAGTTATAATGTCTAGCCTATATACTGAGAAACTAATTAACAGGAGGTATCAGTGATACGGAAGATACCGCCTTAATATAAATTTTCGAGCGTAAGAACAGAAAGTTCGATGACCACCATCCGACTTAATGAACACCATAAACACTGTTATTTTTATGAAAAACTAGAGTACCCGTAACTCATTGAGTCACCATACCCATGTCCAAGTATACCATTTTTCTTTTGTTCGATTCCTGGACTTAAGAGTAAATTATGTCAACTTTTTTAAGCACCGAAATAGAGAAACGAATATTTTTCTGAAATAAAAGTACCTACTCTCTACCGAGCTGTATCCGGGATACAGTGGTCACAGAGCTATCTTAACAATGAATTGCAATAAGAAATAGAAGCATCATAATTCTGAAATCTACAAGCTCCTCTCAGTTTATTCCTTTTTTATAGCAGCGGAGATGGTGCGCACGGTGACAACCAAGCAAGGCTATCCGAGTTTTATAACTACATAGATATGAGGTTTGATTTATACGTCAGTTTGTTAGCCTACGTTTGAAAAACCCCCTGGAGAAGAGATACCTACCGTACAGAAGTAAAGAAAACAAGAGTTTCGTTGGAGTAAACTTCTTTGCGTCATTCCAAGACGGCGGCCGGGGGCCATTACAGCACCGCAGACAAAGTCACAGACACACAACTTCTAAGCGCACCTCAAATCGACCGTTCATGACCGTTGCGACATCATCATTGGCTCTTATCGCGGCTGGAGGTTTATAAACAGAACTGGTATCATGGATAAGACACAACGATTTAACAAAAGCCATCAGTTAATAGTGACGTCACAGTTGTCGCTAAAATACTCACAATAACCTCAAGAAATATGCGGCTGTGTTTATTCATCTGTGGTAGTATGCCGTAACTAATAAGCCAATTGTAGCATTTAGATATAACTGATACGGTAGCTGAGGTGCAGTCTTAATAGATATAGCTACTACTCATAGCACATAAGCAGCTACAGAACCGGCAGTTCAGACTATCTTTCATAGCTGATAATCTAGGTACAAATTTAGCTCAAAGGCATAACTTGCAACGTAGAGATGTAGTATAATTTTTATAACTGCTAAGTCTCTGTATTTAGCTCATAGGTAGCCTGTAACTGATAGGTAGCCTATATAGCGGCAATATTTTTGACTATGGTGTAATGTGTAAAAAAGATAATGTCAGAATAAAATATACACACACATACGGCATGTATATGTTGTGCGCGACCGATGGATTTGCGCGATCGAACGATCGCGCTGCGCAAACGATCGATCGTTCAAATTTTAAAATGAACAAAAAAAAAAGTCCTTGCCTCCCCTAACCTACCCGACATTAAACCCGAATATAGTCCAACTTACCCGAAATTACGACCTAATACCTACAACATCCACCGTTTGCGCAGCGCGATCGATCGATCGTGCAAATCCATCGATCGCGCACGGCATATATATGCATTGGTGTATCGGCCAGAAAAACAATAGCTATGCAAATTTCGTAAAAAAGATACTTCTTTTTCTACATTTCGATAGCTAGTTATATAAGACCTCTGATTTTCACTTTTCTTCATGCACTTTGAATTATTCACGATCTGGAAGCTCAGTCTCAGGATTGGAGCCGAGGACGTGTAACAATTGGAAGTTATACTGTATATAAACCCAATCGGAAATTTATAGGCATTTATCCGAGTTTATCTGATACCGCTCACTATTTAGGCTAGGTACTCGTAGGCAGACGAGCAGACGATAACTGCCTATACATTTCCGATTGGGTAGTAGGTACTAAGCTCACAGGGCTATATATACAAACACAAATGCAACAACTTACCTTATGAGAATACTGATCAAACATGCCACCAAAATCCATGTCAGGTGGTGCCGATCCAACCATGTAACTTGAATCCATGATACTCGACGATATATATAACAATGTCCAGGGACAGTCAATAAATTTAGATGATTTCCTGGAAACTTATAGCAATATCCAACGATATCTTGGTGATTTCCTGCTTTATTACAGTAGTAGCAAGAGCACAGGATCCAGTAATATCCATGCGATATCCACTGACATTGGAATAGATCACCATATGATTTCGGAGTTTCCAGTATCTTTATCACAGGCACAAATATTTCCAGAAGATGTCCACGGTTTCAGTTAATTGTCGCATATTGATAACCGTGTGACATATCGAAATTTAAAATCGTTTATCATATACAAGCAAACTCTTTGCAGTACCTATAGATACCGTATATATAAATATAAAACAATATCACACTTAATGCGAGACCTAAACTTGTACCAGTTCAACTTTTATTTTTTTCAGTTGCAATCAACTAAAATTAGTACCGTAGGTAACCAATGTTCCGCTCGACTAAAATTAGTTGGTAGTCAATGTTCCGAACATTTTTCGATAAATTTTTTCTTTCCACATCGAAAACTTTCCATTTCCTGGGTGGCGACGTTAAGTCTTCAGTAAAAGCATTAGCGTATAAAGTTTCTTCTTTTAAAAAAAATTACAAACAGTTTTTTCCTTTCTTTCTGTAATATACACAGAAATTTTTCTGAAACAAAAAATTTCATCACATATTGTACCTTTTCGTTAGAAAAATATCTTAGCTACCATATACTCAAATAAAACTACGCTGAATAAGAATTATGTAGGTACGGTATTAGGATAGCCTACCAAGACAATTCGTGTCATTCTCTCACGAAGAGTCAAAAAGAAACACGCAAACGCTTCCTAAAGGGCTAAAGCCAAGGTAGAATTAAGCGCCTCGACAGTGCACCACAAGTAGGAAACCCGCTTTCACTGGTTCGTGTTGCAGAAAACAAAACACTGTACGGCCGAGGAATGCACGGCTGTAGTCGACTCGACAGTCTGAGCTATGACGCCATGGACGGAAGGCACATATGACAAGCGCACCCCCAAACCGTAAGATCAAGTCCTTCCACTCTAGTCCCAGTGGTTCACAACCTTTTCTAAGCCCAACACCTCCAAAGAAAAACTCTGAATACCTATGTTTTCGCCCCCCAATAAAAATAATAGGTGAGCCATTTGATTTGAGCATGATACTCATCACATTTATTGTGGTACGACTAAAATATTAATCTTTGTTTGAGGTCTCAGTGATTATTAGAACTCATCAAGACTCACGTAAATCGGCTTCCAGGCCCAATTGCAATAGGCCCGATTTCAGTGTCCCGTCAATGCATGGTGTCGTCTATGATCAAAGTAAATAAAGGTCATGATTTTGGCAATGCATTTAGCACAATCTGTACTCAGGAGTGATATTAATTAACACTAGAAGGCCCGAAAGCTTGAAACTACTTTCATGCACTGGGGCCGTCCATTGTTGGCTAGATGGTCGGTCCTTCAAAGTAGAGCTGTATTAAATATATACTACGGTACCTATAAGACTGAGGTGTCCACGGAAAGTACGGTACCACACACGAGATCTTGGGGGGGGGGTAGCCTATGACGCTAGAATAACAGAGTGGCGCTGAATAGGGCAAACATAAGAGATAGTGGGTTTACCAGGATGGTGGAGTCGGATGTTTCAAGTCCGACTCCTAGTCCTTCAGTTTTTCCGACTCGGACTCCTGGTCCTCAAGTTTTACCGACTCCAATTCAGCAACTTAGTGTTGGTTAATTTAAGCCTCCCAAATCCTGCATAAATTCTCTCTTCTATTGGAGGAAAAGGACGATTTACATAGCCATACATTCAGGGTTGCGGAATATATGGCAACCCAGGAAAATCTTGCGGGCCACGAGTTGAAAACGGGCTTGAACCAGGAATCTTTATTAATAACCAATCAATGCTACGAGTAACGTACACCGATGTTCAACATTTTTGCTTATTGTAGTACACACCTTCCCTCTCACCATGGCTGACCAAACCCAGATCTATCTAGGATAATCATGCAAATAGTAGGTACATTATGAAAAATACTGCATTACGGGAATGTTTCTCACTATAGATGCAAATGTATTACACAAATAAAAATAAGGATTTGCTAAGAAGTGCTTGAAAATTACTCTGTTTCGGTTGTGTGTGTGCTCCTTGTTGTTTCACGTACCCTCATGACTATGTTGCGTATCCCCAGGGGTACGCGGACCCCATTTTGGACAACACTGACCTATACTCTCGATTGGAAGAACAGAACAGTTTCATCGTTTCCAGCGACGATTTTGAGTAGTTCAAAAGCAACAGCAGCGACTACGTTATCTTCGCTATTTGTTAACAGTTGAAAGACAACGACATCAACATTATCTTTAACAGTAGAAAGAGAAGTACAGCTGCAACAACACTATAGCCTATATCTTCAACAGGTGGAAGAGAAGAACAGCTATCAACCTCCCCAGCAGTTGAAAGAAAACAGCTGTATCAGCACTCTATATCGTTTGTACTGTTCAACAGCCGAACAGCTAAATCAACATAATCTCTAACCTTCAATATCGATAAAAAGAAAAAAAGGAACGAACTGTAGAGAAACAAAAGAACTTTGCCGTGCTGCAACGGAGCGGCGAATCAATACACGTCAACAGGAGCTGCAATATTCAGGTAATGAGCCTCATTCAGCACGATATGCGATCATGAATAATGAATTGATCAAACGGGGTATATCTGCTCGCGTGAATAGTGTACCATTGTGAATGTATCTTCTGATAAGTGCTAACTGTTTCGCTCCCGTATCGTTTGGCGAGTACTTGCTGTACCAACTGTAGCACTGGCTGCACCTTTGTGAAGTGTACATGATGTACTAACTGTAGCAAGGGCCGTACCGTTTGGTAAGTACTTGACGTACCACTAACAGTAGCTCCAGCCGTATCTTTTGCTGAGTACGGTACTTGCAGTCGTATCTGTAGCACGTCCCGTATATACCGTAATTCTTCGTTAAATACGTTACGTACGAGCAGCAAGACCATCGTTATCATTTCCATGAGAAGCATATTTAGCACATAAAATATATGTATAACAATAATATGTATCGTACATACCAATTGATGAAATATCAATGCACTAACGGTAACCCAGAGATTTATAATTTGAACAACCTACTACTCGGACCGAACACAGTTTGAGAATGAAAAAGTTTAGGCCCCTCTACTTGATCTCATTTCCGTAACTCGAACACCTGAGCCGAAGTGTACGGTACGTATGTTTGTGTGAACGTGTGTCGACCAACACAGCGACCCATCACCTTCGTTCGTACGTCGAACCGCCTCCTGGAATGGATCAAGTTCGGATAACGAGACGTGTCGGTGCGGTGCTGTACATAGGTATCCCTCGACCCTTTCGTTACTGATGGTACCTCTATTTAATATTAGGTAACCATCTCACTGCTAAAGGTAGGTATATCTAGATACCATTATTGGGTAACAAACTCACTGCTAACGGTATCTCTAGACACCATTATTGGGTAACCATTTCGCTGCTGACGGTATCCGCAAATGTACCATTGTCACGTAACTCTTTCCTTACTTATGGTAACCCCAGATACCACTGCCAAATAACCTTTTTGTTATAGATGGTATCCTGAGATACCACTGTTAGTTAACCCTTTCGTTATTGATGATATCCCCAAATACCACAGGCAAGTAACCTTTTTTCGTTATTGATGATATCCCCAAATACCACAGGCAAGTGACCTTTTTTCGTTATTGATGATATCCCCAAATACCACANTACCACTGTTAGTTAACCCTTTCGTTATTGATGATATCCCCAAATACCACAGGCAAGTAACCTTTTTTCGTTATTGATGATATCCCCAAATACCACAGGCAAGTGACCTTTTTTCGTTATTGATGATATCCCTTGATACCACTGTCAAGTAACCCTTTCGTTACTGATGGTATCTTCAGATAGCACTGTCAAGTAATCCTTGTGGTTGGTACTAACGGTACTTCCAGACAATTACCTGGTAACCCTTTTGCAACTGACGATATCTCCAGACTACTAGGTACAATCAGTTGTGGAAAATGAAAACATAAGACACTTTAACAACGTTCAAAATTAATTCCATTTCTACCCGCGTTCCAATTCTTTTCCGTGATTACCATTCCAAAGCGTGACTGAATCTTGCACTTGACCCATATTGGGCACCATATGTGCTGCACTAAGGTGCATATATGGTACACTATAGTGAACATGTGGTAGACTGGTGTGCATGTGGTAAACTATGGTGCACATGTGGTACACTATGGTGCACATGTGGTACACTATGGTGCACATGTGGTACACTATGGTGCACATGTGGTACACTATGGTGCACATGTGGTACACTATGGTGCACATGTGGTACACTATGGTGCACACGTGGTACACTATGTTGCACATGTGGTACACTATGGTGCACATGTGGTACACTATGGTGCACATGTGGTACACTATGTTGCACATGTGGTACGCGATGTGGTACACTATGTATTGGTATGCTGGGCCAGATGATCATGGACACATGTGTTGCAATCCGTATCAAAAGTTTTGGCCGCCCTAGAACTTGATGTAACGACTTGGCTTCAGCGGCGACCTGCATTACTGTTGGAGCGGCCACCAAATTACGCGTCCGTTTATGTAGCCGTGGGCGCGGCTTCGGCTTGCACATCGTACCACAATAAAAAAGTTTCAAATCCAAACCGCAGCTGTACTTTTTTTTCCAAGTGTTACAAAATCAGCCTGGAGGCCAGAAGCTGGAGTCGGAGCCTCGCTTGTCCCACGAGTTGGAGTCGGTGAAAGTGGACCTATTTGATTAAACAAATGGAGTCGGGTGTCTTTGGAGTACAAGGACACGCGGACCCTGGCTAGACTCAGGAGTCGGACTTCGTTGATTCAGCTCCGCAGCCCCAGGGTTGTTACACTTTAGGACCCAGGCCTATTCGGCAAGCGTCAGAAGCAAAGTCTCCAATATACCTCCATTCATTCTGTGACTAAATTGGCAATGGCGCATATTTTAGCGCCACGTAACACTAACAGCTGGGAAGTTTGATGGCTGTACAACTTCTGTCGTTCATGTGCATCGGGCTGTGTAACCTCAACACCGGAAAGTGTCCAGCCGAAGTCCAAACACCGGAAAGTATGCGGTCATAGTTCATGGTAAAAGTACCGGTATTAAGTACACGTTGGTGAGCAGTAAATGATACTTAAAAATCGAGGACATTTGCTGATATTCCTCAACCATATGTAGTTTTTTTTTGCACACTGGTAATGAAAAAAATTTAAACTCTCAGTAATGTCAAGCGCTTAATCCTCAACTTTATGTACTAAGTTGCAAAGGAAAACTTGTAACATTCAGTTAACGTTTCGAGATATTCATCAACATTTCGGAGGACATGACCAGGTTGGAGTTCATGGC
Organism: Parhyale hawaiensis; assembly: GCA_001587735.2. Classification (NCBI taxonomy): domain Eukaryota; kingdom Metazoa; phylum Arthropoda; class Malacostraca; order Amphipoda; family Hyalidae; genus Parhyale; species Parhyale hawaiensis. The sequence continues at coordinate 11,112,171 of LQNS02001155.1, forward strand.
AGATTCATAACCGAGTTTTCTTTACGAAAAATCGTGAACGAACTCAAATGCAGCAAAGTAAAGAAATCTCTGATACTAGGCTTATGGGGTCGGAGTCTAACATTTCAGATGCCGGGAGATAGACACTTGCTTGTTCCAATATTAGGAGTCGGACTTGGCCATACGGCTCCATAACCCATAGATACCATACCTTTTCCTGGGCGATATTGGTAGTCTCAGTCTTACGAGAAAAAAAGGTTACGGTGTAACGACTAGTACATAAACCCGTCAAAAACAATGGTGAAAACGAACCGCACCTTCAATGCTGAAGAGCGATGCTGTTACACGAGTAGGAATATCGAGTGTCAATTTCTTTGTGCTGGACAAGAACCGTATTGTTAGAATACCTAATGTTTCCCATAGTGAGATGTATCCACGCTACAAACTAAAGGTTTCAGCAACTGGGACTGGGATAACTGAATCTAATTAGCTGTTATTTGCGCAAGTATTCTCGGATCACAAGCTTTGTCTTCGGATTTTGGATGGTGCGGCATGTTTTACGGCAACGTCAGTTGGCTCGTCCAAGTAAATCTACGTCAGGCCCAGTCGTATGAAACCTCAGGTGTGTGCCATGTTTCGACCCGTTGAATCGCACTGTAGGCTTTAACCGGAAACCAGTTACCCATGAGACGGCCGGAAACTCAAGTAATCTCCGTATAATAGAATTTCCAGGTGTCTCAAACGTGCTCGGGCTGCGGCTAACACCTGCTGCACGACTCAAAGTGAAGAAACCAACTCTCTCGGGTGAGGGAGGATTCAGACGGTCCTTGGACGTTTCGAGCGGGGCCCAGTTCGAGGGAGCCAATAATGCGATGCGTCGAGATTGGGAATTTCCATACGGCAAGCCATGCTACTCGATACTTTTGTAGGTTTATAACCCCAAACCATTGACGATTCAAAGAGTGTTTGTTTACCACGCTCGAATGGGTGCTCTCTCGAACTGTGCCCCGCTCGAAACGTCCAGGCCCCGTTCGGGCAAGTGGACGTGGCTTAGACAGACTTGGACGAGCCAATGAGACGAACCCTTACAGCGCGTTCAATTGGGCAGAAAAATCAAGCCTTCGAGGCTTGAATTGTCCGAAACTGCAGAGAGGTGCGCTGACTTCGACACGTTAATTGGAGTTTCAGACGTTGACTGTAATGGATAGCCAGTGAGACTGAAATGAACTCAGTCGTACTCCATAAAATGGATGTTTCGGTTGTCTCAACGTAATACGGTTGCTTTTGACACCAATACTACTCAAAGTGGCGAAGCCCAACAACCAATCCGCATTTCCGGACAAGTCAAGTCAAGTCGGCTTGGCTTAGACTGCCTTTGACGACCCAATCGAACGTGCCCTTAGTTGGCCGTCACCAGCGTAATCAGTCAGAAACTAACACCTGAAACTCGACCCAAAATATCGACAGCGACGCTCATAACTGAAGTTCCAGCCAAGCTAAAGCTCACCGAATGTAGTTGATCTTGATAGAGTTTACCCAACAGATGACGCAGTAGTTTAAAGTTCCACGTTAGGTAGCTAATGCGCACCTTAAGCTACAAATGTCGAATTTCAATGAACAATGCGCAATGAAATTACAAGCAGAAAACAATGTTATATAAATATAATTAAATACTTAACGGTACTAGCTTATAGAGGACCGGAGCCTGGGTCTCGGCTGGTCTCTGGGAATGAGCCTCTTGGTCTGTCTACTGCCAGCTATCTAATCTTGATAAACAATGAAGGTTGGAACATTTGTGCGTTAGTATTAGGTCATTCATTATACTGATATTATATTACGGCATACTTCATAGTTCTTTTATTTTTTAATTATAAGCTGGTACAGCAACCGCATCAAGGCTGCAAAAATGGAGAAAAATCGGGTGCGAAATACAAAGTGACAAAAATAGGATCAACACGTCCCTTTCAGAAATATTTCAAGGGCAATTATTCGAGACGCCGCGCACCTGTTACGTTTCTTCTTGCGTCAACAGATAGCATTTGTCACAGATAAAAATAAAAGATGTCTCCAGCGCAAAATTTAAACATTCTGTCATGCGGAAGAACTATTTCATTCCATTACCGTAAATACATTGAATCACAAAAAGGAATTAATACAACACAGAGATAAAACAAAATCTAAAAAAATATAGGAATGTAATTAATTTGATGCATAAGCGATCCGCAATCCGATTATGCGATAAAAACAGTGCACAGAAGTTCGCTCAGTGTTAATAGTGATAGCAATTATTAAACATTTCCGTAACAGCTTCAATTCACACAAAGGAGGCAATAAAAGCTGCAGGAAATGATAAGGGTTATCAGAGGAGAACTGCAACAGGTTACGCGCAGAGGAAGTTGTTTCTCTCTTCCCTGATAGATAAGTTCACGTCGCGGCTGGGAACCTTGGGATCCAACACTGCGCACTGTGTAGCACATGATGTCACTTCACAATTTATATGCTAAAACTTTGATTTTCACATTAACTGCAAGATAACTATACACATAGACGCAACCAGACTGCAAACACACTAAAACTTAGAGGTTGTTAGGAGGAATTGGTTCACTGACAAAGGTTTGTTTGTAAACAGAGGTGGTGTAGCAAGGGAAGCACATTTGAAAGTCGTTGACACTTTCGAACACATTTCGATTTTCACGGAAAATTTTCGGCTTGTATCGTTCACATAACGTTTTTAGGCACTTTGACGATAACGGAAAGTCACAACGCTCGAGTTTTTTCGTAAGTACCGAGAATGTATTAAGGTCAGCAAAGAGAGAGGTCACGTGTGAGTGACAACGGAACGAAGCACCTACACAAACTCACCTCACGAACGCCGAAACGGCAGTGAGCGAGGCAGGGTCCCGCCACGGGTTGCTTCTAATGGTGCGGAGTTACCCTAAATGCCACAGTAGTTTTACCCTACGGCAAACCGAATGCTAAGTTTAAATTCCCTCTGAAATATTGATTTTTTACAGGCTTTCCGTAGTTGTCATCGATCGAGAGGGGTTGTTACTGCAACAGGAATAACTGTAAGCGGTGAAATGAAGAGGGGTGTGTAAACGAGAGATAAATAACTTTGAAAATGTCATATATGAACTAAAAAAAATGCTACTGATTTAATCTATTTAGGACAAAAACAATGAAATTAAAGTAAGAAGATCCGATACACTGAGAGCTGGGTAATTCATATATAAAAAATTTACACAATATATATGTATCGTGGTGTAAACTAAATAACAGTGAAGAAATATTCTTTTAGCATTACCAGGAGATTTATTTGAAGTACTTATGGTTCTTTAAATAATTCTATGCAGTACAATGAAGGGAAGCAACACATACTATAATAAACAACAGCTAACACTCGAACGCCAATTAATATAAAATAATGTAATTTTTAGGTTGGTAGCGACATAAAAATTGGGAAGTTCGAAGTTTTGGCCTTTTATTTTAGGGATGGATTTAGTTAACAGGAAATGGGTGACACAGTAAAGTAATTACTTGGCAATTATACATTAGAGAATCCGCTAAGTGAATACCTATTGGTAACATTAATAAATGCAAAGACATTAATGATACATATATAGAATTCCATATTAATGACATATATGAGTGAATGCATAATTGTTTGGTGACGTGAACGGCAATAGTGAATTGTAACTGCATGTGTAAATAAATATTTAATGAAAAATTTTAAAGTAATTGTAGATTAAAACATACATAAGTTATATATTTATGTTAATTAATAGTGCACGCTACATAGCATTAATAACTGTAATAATATGCTGTTACTGAACTTTTCAAATTACAAAATGAAAACGGGTCAACAAAGATAAGGCGAAACAATACTACGACACATTGTTACACTAGTGAAAAAATTCGGTAGAAAGTATGTAAATTTGTTACGTATTTTCCATGGATTTACACAGTACATACTATATTTATAGAATAGAAGTTGTGACACTGGCGACCGGCTAATTATAATGCTAGACAATCCCCTTCATCTACCGTTATACTTTTTAAGAACGCTCTACTATATTGTGATCATATTTTGAAGTAGTAGTAGTAGTAGTAGTAGTAGTAGTAGTAGTAGTAGTAGTAGTAGTAGTAGTAGTAGTACGAAATTTTTCTAACGCATCAGGGACACAATGTCTATATCGCGCCGAACTATTCCTATGGTTTAATACAGGCTCGTGCACCACTTGGACGCGTTTTAAATTAATTATCAATGATTTTTTTGTCTCGGCTTTTCTGCCGGGAGGTCTTAGATGGTCAGTGCGCTACTGATAGGAACAAGGCACAAGTTGTGCATCTCCAACCCCCGGGCACGGCTGAACGCTTTTGCTCAGCTACGCAGCACAGGGGAAGGAAACGAAATAGAAGAAGGTAGAAGTCTAGTGGGAATAGGTCGGTCACCTCGATCGGAAGCCCAAGTCCCGAACCAGAAGTATTGAGAGCCTACCTAACTTCACAAAACTAACCTCGTCAGCAGGAACTGCGGCAAGCTGCAATATCTTTAGCGGAAAAGGCACTCGGGACCCTTGTGTGTGTGAGGCACAAAAATATTGCTGCAGGGTATCATGTTTTGAAGGATATGATAATGCATACACGCTGCATCAATTATCTGAATAGCCTGAAGTACTTAACTAAGCATAGAAAAGTGTAAGGCCGATACCGTACGCCAGTCAAAAGAACGAGTATCGTCATCTTTTCGTCCGAAAGCGTTGATGCGCCCATGGCTCGCTTGCAGAGAATTTGAGTTATAGGGCCTAAATCCCTCCAGATATAATGATATGTCCGAAAATTAACTAACGGCACTTGTAGATTAAACTAAACTGACGGTAAACATTTTGACCCCATTTCTTGGCTATCTCAAAGCTGTGTTAAGAAGAGTTCAACTTAACGTTCGGACGAAAAGATGACGATTCTCGTTCTTTTGACTAGCGTGTGTCTTTGTCATAACATTTGATAATTACATATATGAATATATACAAATATACATGCGTTCACAAACATAAAAAAAGTAAAACTGCACTGAATCATATTCATCCCACATCTGTCTCAAAATGGGAAAATGGGAAAAATATCATACATACATATATACATACATATATACAAACTACTTAGTACCACTGAAACTAAAAGATAACGACAAAGCCAACCAGATCGCTCACCTTAATTAACTAACTGGGAAACCCACACGCAGTGGTTCGTGCTGCAGATATATGCTAACTGGCCTCGGAGAAGTGCATGGCTGCAGTCGATCACAGTACAATTAGCACACTCGTCTCTTTATACAAAATGTATGTAATAAGTTTGCAAAGCCAATAGAGAAGGAACTCAGGGATCATGATACTGCTGAAGCGATGTAACTTATCCTAATAGTTTGATATCATACCGATATGCAATAGCGATAATAACATAAATATACACTACATTGCAGTTGCACTTGATCCAACATTGTATAAAGCGATCAGTTTTAGAGTAAAAAATAAGTCGGTTTTGGATATTCTTTTCCATCAATAATTCAGTACTGAAAATAAATTTGTGTTTTATAACATGAATTTCTATTCCAAATTAAAAGCGACGTCGTAAATTTATTAATAGTTTAAATATATCGTCTAAACGCTACGTTAGTGCTTAATACTCGTTGAAAACATTAATTTTAATGATGTATCTACACATGCATTTTACGAAAAGATATCGTGCGACGTCAATATATGAAAAAAGTTCTATACCTTTCAAATTAAGTGAGTAAACTGCGAAGCATATGCAGTGGCAATGTATAGTTTACAACTAAATACCGTGCAATGGTAGACACTAAATTATTATTATTATTATAATCACACAATAATACATATAATATGTGTACGTAGAATAAATATATATATATATAGTCACAATGCATCCGCAAATCAACCGCGCGACCGTATAGCGTTTTACACAGTGATTAAACTTGGCTATATTTTAGGGTAACTTCTGTTGCAGATATTCGCGGTTAGGGAAATTTCCTGGCCTTGTGTCGTACTCTGTCACTCCTGCCCTCCCCTCCCTCCCCGTTTCCCTAAGCAACTCTCCATTTCCCCCTTCCTACCCTGCCCTCCATTGCAGCTCGAACCGTGTTCAAGAACGTGATATCATTCATCTATCATTACAAAAAACTGCTGGTTTCCTTTACATTGTAAATAATGAACAGATTCTAAATTCACAAGTTCGAGAGCCAATGAATCAGGATGACTGCGTAACTGAATCGTGAAAAAAGAATGAAATTGTTGTTCAGGACGAAAATGGAAATGATGAACTCAAGAAATAATATATGTAAAATCCAACTGAGTCGTCGAACAAACCCCCAGAACAAGTGCGCTACCCCCCACCC
>LQNS02001155.1:11123557-11134484 GCA_001587735.2 Parhyale hawaiensis
CACTGAGCAGCCGTAAAGAGCTTCAGCTCATACCAATTTAACTTTGTAAATTACATCTCAAATTGAACGCTCTTCGTCCAACAATACGGGGGCTGCACCCCCCTACCCCCTGCTGCGGGGGCCTCCCAGCCCCCTCTCATGACGCTCATACTCTCTTTTGCTCTCTTCTTGGTTGCTCTTCCCCGTATACTCTCTCGTACTTCCCCACTTTTGTTATTGTTTTTTCCCACACTTCCACTTCCATTTATTAAAAAATTTCCACAGATTCATGAACATATCCTGCACTGTCATGTACATTTCTGAAACTTTACCCCCACTTAGATATATATATAATTATAAACTTATTTCCATGCATTCGTACATATTCCCAAAACTTTTCCCACACTTCCATCTACAATTCTTAGACATTTCTTAAAATTCTGTCAATAGATTCCACATCTTTACCCAACACTACCTTAGCTTTCTCTTCGTTCTTTTTCACACTATTCCCCGTTTTTTTCAATATAATGTGTTCTATTTTCTGAACTATTTTGAAATTTTCTCAAGAAATTCTTATGTGTCCTAAACAATAACTGAGTTTCCTAAATTTCCCTCGGAACACATTTCCCCAAGCAACTTCCCAAAATTCTCCAAATAATGACCAAATTAATTCCTGTTCGCTTTTAAACATTTCCATTTGCTTTTTCAATTTTTGTTCTTTGGATTGTTTTAATTACTTCTCAGTAGTCGTCTAATGTTATGCACCATAGTTACTTTAATTTTTCCCTTTACTTTTCTAGCTGATTCTCAGCACTTGCTTTGACTTTTCTCTACCTTTTCAGCATTATTCGCCACACTTTTTCCAAATAGTTTCCACCTTTTCCTGAACTTCCCTCAGCATTTATTTGAATACTGTTCTCTCATTCCCCCATTTCCCTCAATGTTTCACTACACTTTCTTGCTTGCTCTCCTTTTCTATGCCATTCCCTAAATCACCCTAAATGTTTCCCCAAAGTCCCCCGACTATTTACCCCAACTTCATCTTCCTATACTACTGTGCTTTCTAAAGTTTCACAAACTTTTGCCTTTCCCCAAGTTTTCAAAAGCACCTAAAATCTGTCTGTTGTTTTTCCTCTGCCCCGTTATACGTACTTCTCCGGTAGCGCTGCCCCTGTTTTCCCACCCACTATCCTTCATTCTCCCACCATGTTTTTTGCCGTCCTAGAACATCATGCGATGTTAGTAACAAATTTACCTGGAAGGTCAAACGCTCCAACTTCGAGTGCGTGACCCGATGCGAATTCGATCTCATGGTCAGAGTAAATATAGGATACATTATTACACTACACAATAATACACAGTTGACATCATATTTGGTTCTTCGCCTCCCAATGAGTGTTATATTCGAAAATTTGCAGTTGCTCAACGAAATAGAAATTTTAGCAAATAAGATATTCGAAGAACTTTTTAGCATGAACATTCAACGTGGATATTAAGTTGCACTTTTCCCACACAGCAAAGCTTTATTTTCTCTGAACTCCTGATGAGCGAATTAACCAAATTAGAGAAGGAAAATGGAAAGACATTTTTCTCAAGCAGGGACATGATCCAAAGCCAAAAAATGCAGGTGTCGTTGAAGTAATTACGTCTGCTGTCATATCAAGGTGACATGGGCCACTAGTGCTAGTTCGAGCTAGTTATATCAACATGATGACAAAAAGTTGCAGCATCATCATCATCATCATCATCTTCGTTACGGTTGTAAACAATTCTGCAAGGGTATAAGCAAAGTCAACAGGACCGTACACCACTTAATTTTCTTTTCTGGGAAATCCACATGCACTTGTTTGTACTACAGACAGATGCCCACCGACCCAAGAGTAGTGCAAGGCAGCAGTCGACTACAGATCTACAGAGTTATGTCGCCAGAAACTGAAAGCCCAATGGACAACTGCGGCCGTCCGACCGTTCTCATTATTGGATAGGGTCAGTACCTCCGTAATAGCCTGTGAATCACTAACTCCGTAAGCAAAAAAAAAAACCGCAAGAATTCTTATCTCTGGCGGAGAGGCGATCCTTGGTACTAGTGCATAGCGCATTCGAGTTCAGCACTCTAACTGACTGCCACTGAACAAAAGAACGAGTGAGTACCCCACTTCAGGCGTAGTCAGGATGTCAGAAAATTGATATTCCATCACAGCTTCGCTGCCAGTTTCCACCACCACTTAAGATTTGATCACCAAAGAGGCTTGTTAAATGGTTAGGGGCGGAAGCTGAGACTGTATCATGCATGGTGTTGATTAGACAGATATCTAGGCAAAATACACCTAGGAATCCTCCTCCTGAAAAGAATGTATACGTAATCGATAAATGCAGAGAAACAGTTTCGCTTTGGGTCAGTTTGTACGAAATGGGTTTGAAAATTGGCAAATTTTTCATGAAGGTGCTGCAAGCGATGACGGCAATTTCTTAAATTTTTGATTAGGGAAACCATTCCTCGGTTTCTGATTGCTGAAGGGAATTACTTTAACTGGATTTGTAGAACACAAGATAGTGCTCCCGCTCCCAGGACGCTCATCATTAAAAATTATTGGCAAGAAAATTTAACTTCGTGATAACATTGAATGGCTTGTCTAACAGCCCTCATCTTAAACGCAGAGGGTTTTTTTTTTTTTTTGCTGGGTTATTTAAAGAAGAAAAGTTAGTCATCACCACCTCACTATCTGGACGACTTGTGGAATCGAATTGTATTTAAAATAGAAGTCTTAAAAAGAATTCTTATGTAATTGTCATTAAAATGAATTCTTATTCTTATATCTCTAATTGTGATTTGTAATAATACATCTAACCTTGTTTTTTCAACATTTTTAGCCTTATGAGAATTGTCACCTGCCACACACTTTGCTGCTACTTTCCATTTCATACAGTAAATTAAGTGACGGAATGACATTCAGGTTCAATGTTACTCGCTACACTGATAGGAAACACTGTTCCGCACGTATATATAGTGCACCAAACAGTAGGTACTAAAATGTATTGATTTATTCTAATGTTATACGCAGCTAAATTTGAGTTTTATTTTGCGGGGCCCGTATGAGTGACCCTCACTCCATCGAATTCGCAACTTACTTATATCAGAAGCCGGCAGTATCTAAGTTAAGAAGTGCAGTTATATAAATTATGGAGTAAATGACGAAAATTTGAACTATGTTCAGCGTTCTAAGTATCATACGGTAAAGAATATAGGAACATCACTGAAAATGATGGACCGGAATGGCAGCTCACTTAATGAAATAATGTCGTGAATCGTATTGCAAGGCCCGCAATATCAAAAGCTACAGAAAAGAATGGAATACAAAAGGATGCCCATTTCGACAGTAAGGAAAGAAACAAACTGAAGTTATAGGAACTAATTTCAGCTAACTTGAACTTTAAGTTTAGTGACCTAATCTTGACATTGTGCCAGTATGTGTTGCTAGTATAGGAGAAAATCATGCGTAAAAGCAATTAAACATACAAATAGATATAGATAGACACACCTACGCACACGTACATACACACAAAAATATGCTACAATCATCATAAAGTAAAAGGTAAAGTCAACTTTGACTCCACCCTCCTCTAGGAGACCCACACGTACTGGTTCGCACTGCAGATATAGGCCAACTGGCCCCAGAGGAGTGAGTACAGCTGCAGTCGATCACAGGTTGTTCAGAACTATGGCGCCGCAGTGGAAGGTTCAACGACCGCGCCTCCCCTAACCTCTCATTCCTGGGAAGGTAAGTACCCCCACGTAGCAATGCATCCCAAGTAAGTTTGTTGACTAAGCACACTGGGTGCCACAAAGACCGCTCGGTTGCCTTGTCGCTCGATCTCGGCTCCGCTAGAACACAAGTCAAGCACTGACGGCCTGCTGCTGCCGTGGGTATAAGCCGAAATGCATTCATGGACCCATACCGAACCACGTTCGAAAAAATCATTACCATTACGGATCACACAAACTCATTCCTTAGTTAACTGCTATTAATTAATCTGTTAAAAACTGTAGTAGTCTAAAGGATACATCTAGAAATATGGTAAACCGTCTCCTCCCCCATTTGTCATACTTAGTTTAACAAAGGTTCATAGTGTCATGTTATGGGTTGTACATTACGCTACTCTACCATTACCATGTCGTAGTTAAATAATTTGCATAGACGACATTTTATGTTCCACTCCATTTAGTCTAGGTTACCACTTCAATCTCTGCCATCAGAGAAGAGCGTCTTATGATTTGGCGACCTTGCTCTCCTAACCTCCCATTGAACAGCTCTGGTCAACTTTGACACGGCGGGGAGAGGAGGTTATGGAGGAGAATTGCAATGTTTTGAAAAAGGAGTGCAATTTACCCGAAAGACAACCTCTGGCTAAAAATTACGGTTATTGCAGGTAGCAGATCATCTCAAGTTCATCGACTGACTTCCTCAGTACACAAGAGACTGTTCAACGCAATTTCAGCAACTGGAAGTTAATATGTCAACCAAGAACTGAGAGAACTGTTGAATTCATCATGTTGAACTATGATGTTGGAACACTGTATTCTTACCCTAAATGTACATTTTCAGCGGCCTTAAATGATGTGATTGACAGTTGAGGTGGGGTCTATATACAGATCAACTTATAACTTCCAAAATATTGCATGAGTTCAAAATTACTTCAATCAAAAGCTGGTTAGTTTACGTATCTACATATAGTAGCCGTCAGAGCTGGGATCGGTATTTCTTTTATACCGCCGGTATCGGTATTCGGCAGATGAAAACAGGTCCTTCGGTTCGGTATTTTGGTTCGGTATTAAAACTTCGCGCCCGGGCCCCCACAGACAGGAAGCATAACCCAAATGAAGCACTTTGCTACACAGGGAAGCCCAAAACGCTGCTAAAGGAAATCCAACAACACACAATTTACAGCTGACTTAAACGCCTGCAGGCCAACAGGACCGAAAGCTGATGCCGGCAATGAGTTCCAAACTCTAACTGACAAGGGTACGAAACACCGACCTAACTGATTAGTTCGGCACCTAACATTCTCCAACGTGAAAGAATGCGTGCCGACTGCAGCACGCGTAATTCCCCTAGAGACTTTGAGGGCAGGGACAGAAGAATGCAACCAATGCCTCTCATTGTTGTACCCCTTATAAAACGTACAGAGTTCAGCCGCCCATCTCCTGTGGGACAGGTTCACCAGATCATTATCTGCGTACAGCCTGCTGGCCGAACTAACGAGGTGGTCCAACAGACGTAAGTGACTGTCAGCAGTTAAAGCCCAGACCGGTGAGCGATACTCCAACACAGGCAGCAACAAAGCATAAAAGCATCTGCGGACAACCTCACCGTCATCAAACACAGAATTCACCTTACACAGGAGCCCAATCTTACTGGAAGCAAGTTGCACCAGTCGCCAAATATGCGGCTCAAAAGTAAGCTTCTCATCAAAGACAACACCAAGAATCATCAAGGAGCTAGGCTACTGAAGCAAAGTGTCATCTATCGCCAGATGTGGATGCTGCGGTACAAGTGTCCGAGACCGACTGATAATCAGCGACTTGGTCTTACTGGCATTCAGTTTCATACTCCAGGCCGAGCACCATGCACTAACGCGTGACAAATCCCTATTCAGAGACTGGGCTACAGCATTACGCATGCGGGGAGCAGGTATCACTGCTATTGAAGTGGAATCGTCGGCATAGTTGATCATCGTATTTTCCAGCGAAGAGAACATGTCACTAGTATACAGAAGAAACAACAGCGGGCCAAGCGCGCTACCCTGAGGGACGCCAGACTTCACCGCGACTGAGGCACTTAAAACGCCGTCAACAGACACACTCTGCGGACGCTCAAAAACAAAATCACGAATGATTGACAGAACCCTACTACCCACACCAAACGATTTAAGCTTGTAAAATAGATCCCTGTGGCTGACCCTGTCAAACAACGTGCTAAAGTCTAAAAGTACAAGGCGTGCCTCAGACCAACAATCCAGCGCGGACTGTAAATGGTTTGGCACCGACAACAATGCGTTACAACAACCCAAACCGGTTCTGTACGCAAACTGACCAGCAGGCAGCCAACCCATAACTCAACAAAACGACCAAGCTTACAAGCGACCAATATCTCGAACACTTTCGACAAAATGGGCGTCAGCGTAATGGGCCGGTAGTTGGCGACATGGGGCGACACTGGACCCTTCGGAATGGGAGTAATATTCCCAGTACGCCAACAACGGGGAAAGTTCCTTAACCGTGTCAGGTGCCGGAAGAATGCTGCTAGCTTAGGGTCAAGAACGCCAGCAAGCTACTTATAAAACAGAGGAAACATGCCCACCGGGCATGTAGATTTAAAAAAAACTCTTATGCATAAGTATTTCTAAAGTATTTCAGTCTTCTTATTCCCCAATAAAATTACAAAATGAGACGTTCTGTTCTCAATCTCCCAATGTTTACGTTGAGAAACGTGTTTACGTTGAGAAACGCGCAACAGTATTTCAAATTGCTATGCCTCTCAATAAACTTTCTGAGTACTTATTAGATACCATTTCCGATTATGTTTAAAAAAAATGTTTTAAGGAATACGTCATGCAATTGTATTAGCTTTTGCTTAGTGTTTCCCAAAAAGTTTGTTAAACTTTCACTATCTACGCAGATGCATTATTCTACAGTGTATCAAATGTGTCTGTGTGCAATAAACCTATCTACCTATCAAAAACACCTTTAAAAGCCATTTAATACATTCTAGAGCCCATAGAAAACATATTTGAAGCCTTTAATTACATCATCCACTGGCAGTTCACGCTCCACTAAGCTCGGAAGGACGCAACAGGTGAGTGAGCGAAACATTATGACACACTACGCCCAATTCTCACAGCGCAACGTCTCTTCTCTTCAATGAAGTGCAATACAGCGTGAAAAAGCTCAACTGAACGAAAATCAATGGGATTTTCCTAATGTCTTCCGAGAAGGACGGTGGGTCATAGAAGGCTAAGAAGCTTCTTTTATGGGCGGTGGAAATTCAAATCTAACGAAGAAAGTCATTCGGGATATCCATTTGGTATCGGTAGAAGATTCAGATTCGGTATTTCGGTAGATGAAACTACCGCCGGTACTACTGAAATACCGAATTTCATTCGGTAGTCCCAGCTCTGAAACTTGCGTTTTTTAGGATACAACGTTCATTTATGTGCATCAGAAATTAACAAAATCTTGACCTGCACTAAAGCTGTTTACACAGCTTAGTATGCACCAAATCTCCTTCGCACTTTTCTTCTGTGTACCACATTCCTTTCACCCACCTGGTATTTACCACAACCTTTCTTTCATCCATCTAGTATGCACCACATTCTCCCTTTTTCTAAACTGGTGTGCGCCGTATTCCGCCTCTCTCTCCTCTAGCATGCACCATAATTCCCCTTTCACCCGTATATTATGCACCATATTCCCTTCCCACCCTCAGTATGCGCGGAAAACCCCTCAAACCCCCGCCTAAGACGTGTCCTACAAAGCTCTCTGAAGTTGTGTAATTAAATCAAAACTCGCGAGATGGCAACATTTTAGGCAGTGGGGGAGGGGAAAAGGAGAGGAGGGGGTGAGCGGAAAGTTCGGAAAGGAGAAGTTTGAGAAGAATCTGCATTGCATAAGTAAAGTATATTACGCAATTGAAATACTTAAGTATCGATTTGAAATAGAAGAAGTACAGCGATGCTTTGACATACGAGCTCAAGGACTCGCGAGGATTTCGAGTAACGAGCCCACGCTAGGCTGATTTATGTGGCTGAGCGGCAAGAGGCCGCACACCGCCCACCTCTGCTATCGTTGAATTAAAACGCCAAAAGAGGTGAACGTACGCAGCTAAATCCAATTTGATGAAGCATTACCATCCTTCTTCTCGCACTACCAAAAATTACGGCAGAAATTACAGCCAAACTTTAGAGATGGAAGTTAAGAAGGGCACCCATGGAGAATATAGGGGTCATGACCATTAAAATAAAGGATCCCTGATGGGAAATATCGTGTCCATAGGAGATCGTTTGCACTAAGGGGGCCCTTTAAGGGGTATAACTCCCATTAAGACAAATAAAATAAAGGGGAAGATGAGGTGCCCGTGGGGCACTCATAGGGAAATGTTTCCATTGGATGGTACTTAATTAGAGCAAAGGGGCTTTCATAGGGAGAATGTGGAGTCCATGGGACAATTAGAACAAAGAGGTTTCGATGTATGTAGAGGTTAGGGGTCCTATTGTAGGGTGGAGTACCTATTAAAGGAGGAGGGCCTGCGGTTTTCGTCGGTAGTAACGACTGAGGGGCGTTAGGGGGGGTTGTGAGGAGGCTGAACACGTGCTACCCAAGCTTGTTCAGATACGCGGTGTGCAGCTGTCGCGAGCAGGTTTTGGGGGTTAGGGGGACGGCGGGGCAGCAGCATCGTAAGAGGGGGTTTGGGCAGGGTGGACCTGCAGTGTTGTAAGAGGGGTTAAGGGGACAGTGAGGCTGCAGTAAGCGGGAGGTAGGGAACAGTGGGGCTGCAGTGTTGTAAGAGGGGTTAAGGGGACAGTGGGACTGCAGCAAGAGGGGTGAGGGAACAGTGGGGCTGCAGTGTTGTAAGTGGAGTTAAGGGGACTGTAGGGATGCAGTCAGAGGGGTGAGGGAACAGTGGGGCTGACGTGTTGTAAGAGGGGCTTGGGGAACAGTGGGGCTGTAGTTTTGTAAGAGGGGATTGGGAAGCAGTGGGGCTACAGAATTTTAAGAAAGGGTTTGGGGGGATGGAGGACCTGAAGTGTTGTACGAGGGAATTAAGAGACAGTGAGGTTGGAGCACTGCAAAGAGGAGTTAGGGGACCGTGGGGTTGCAGTGTTGTAAGATGGGTTTAGGGAACCGAGTCAAGCACACTTGTCTACCATAAACAAACCGCAACCGTACAATTTACCTGCTAAAAATAACCATAACCTTACAACTTGTCTGCCATAAACAACCGTAACCTCACAACTGGACTACTATAAACAACCATAGACTTGCCACTTGCTGAGAATTAACAACCATAACCGGGCAAATTTCCTTCCATAGCCAACCATAACCGCGTAACTTGTCTGCCATAAGTAACTATAACCGCGCGAGTTGCCTACCATAGACAACCATAACCGCATGACCAGCATCCTGCAGAGCAAGTGGCAAAATGGCAAATAAAGAGTGAACAAAGTTAAGAAATATAGGAAAATAAATAAATAAAAAATAGAGCAGAAGAAGAACTGGTCAGAAGCAGGAAGAAGATCAGCGAGCGTCAGGCAGATGAGACCGGGATGGGTTCGGGGGGTTGGGGATGGCAAAAATTAGGGGGTTAGCTCGAAGTGCTGGGATAATTCGGAGGCTTAGAATACCTGAGCGGGGGTAGGGGGTTGGGAGGGCTTAATTGGGGGTTGGTGGGACGGTGGGTGAGTCTGGTTATGGAGGGAGGGGTTAGTGGAGGTGATTTTGTGTAAGAAGGTGAGAGATATGTTTGTGGAGTACAGGGGTCATCGATTTTAGGTTACTGAATGGGTGGGCAAAAGTCTGAAGATATTGGGTGGTTATGGGTATGGATTAAAGAATTCGGGTGATCGTGGGTTAAGGGATGAAGAAAATTATGTGATTATGGCTGGAGGTTGAGGAAATTAGTTAGGTGATGATAGCAGGAAGTTAGGGAAAGTAAATGACTGCGTTAGGATGGAAGTAAGGAAATTGGGTGAGTATGTTTCAGAGGAATGAAGAATTTAATGATTGTGGGGCTTAAACTTTAGGGAAATGCACTGAATATGGGTTGGAATTGAGAAAATTAGGTGATTCTGGGCAGGAGTTGAGAAAATCAGGTGGTAATGGGTAGAGGTTTAGAAAATTTAGTGATTGCGTGAAAGTGTTCAGGAATTTATTTGATTACAGGTAAATTGTTAGGAAATAAAGATGATCACCACTAGGAGATATTGTAATTTCGAAAGTATCGCCAATTTATGCTACAGCACGAAGATTTACCTACGATATACTAACGGAATTTTAGAGAAAAAAAGCACACGGAGAAAAAATTTCAAATTGAATGACGCAAGAACCGTCCTAATAAAGGTACAACTTTTACCAAAATAAAATTGGGTGCAACAAAAACTACACGGAGCTGCTGAATCTCGTTCATTTGACAGTACTGATAGAAAAACAAAGGTATAAACACCTTCTTAAGAGACTTATTCAACTCTTTAAGCGTTTCTTGATAACCTACTGGGGGCCAACATCGAGTAGAGAAAAACAGTTGCATTTGATAGAGAAGTATTTTTAAAGGGGTTTTCCCCTGAAAAACAGCGAAGCTCTTGCTTCGATAACAAAGTAAGGTTGGCTGCTGCGTAAGGTAAAAAAAAAAAATTGCACGGAAACAGAAAGAAAAAAGGAGACTGGGCCATTATTGGAGCAGCAGTCAAGTCTGGAGCTGCGGGAAGGTGACGAGCGGTCCCACCGAGATCTTTTGGTGACGTCGCCTGGTGAGACGCTACACTGCGCTTGCTAGGTACTCTTCCAGTTACAGCCTGAAGCGTTCTGAAGTACTTGCCAACTTCAGAACATGGGTAAAGCAATGTTGTGACTGATCAAAAATGTTCATATATATGTTTTCAATATATGTATATATATTGGCCATATATATGTATTCATACACACAATGACTCGTGTCAGATCACCATGCAACCACGCTATCACTAAGCCATAAAAGCAACGCCACCATTCTTGGTGTTCTAGGTGGGGGATGAGGCTAAATGCGGGCAAGACTAAGGCCATGCTCGTGTCCAAATCGCGTACAGTGGGACCTCCTTTTCCTGCACTCATGCTGGATGGTGTATCACTTCCTGTGGTTGATGACTTGGTAATCTTGGGCGTCAATTTTGACCCAAAGTTGACGTTTGAGCGCCACAT
>LQNS02001155.1:11137781-11153141 GCA_001587735.2 Parhyale hawaiensis
AGACAATTTACCACATTCTGTCAAATGCTTTATGGATACGATCCAAGACAATTTACCACATTCTGTCAAATGCTTTATGGATACGATCCAAGACAATTTACCACATTCTGTCAAATGCTTTATGGATACGATACAAGACAATTTGCCTCAGTCCATTAAATGCCTCAAGGATACAAAACACTTTACCACATTCCACTAAATGTTTTGTGGATACAAAACAATTAAGTATTTCCACCAAATGCTTAGGTATACAAGACAATTTATCACATTCAACCAAATGCCCAATGGATACAAGACAATTTGATGTATTGCATGAAATGCTACAAGGATATAAGATAATTTACCACATTTCAAATAATTTATGGATACACTGCAGCTAGCTACTCATTCTGCCAAACGATTGATGAATTTACCGAAATTTATGAAGTAATTCATGAATACAGCGCAATTTAACCAAATACACGGACACCATGCAATTTACCTCACTCTGTCCGTGGTCAATGGATACAACGCAATTTAAAATATATAGTTCCATCTGGGTACAAAGTTATTTTCACATTCCAGCAATGATTCATGGATACAACACAATTTACCATAGATAGTCCATGAACTGATGCACGTATAGAATGCAATTTACCACACCCCATCAAATGATTCGTGGTATCAACACAATTTACAATACTCGATATCATTGTTTATGGACACCACGTAAATTACAATATTCTATGAAAGGATTTACGGATGCTAAGCAGTTTACCGTACTCTATCAAAATCTTTACGGATACAATGCACTTTTCATGTTTCAACAACTCCATAAATCATTATTAACGCACACAGACAGCAACTCCATGCATTCCACATCCTATCACATGATTCATCAATATGTATTACGCAAAATAAAAATTATTTGCCGTATTCATCCAAAACAGTTTATAACTACAAGACCAAACAATACTTTTTTACTTCACTCTAACAAAGAGGTTAAATACTGTAAACCAATTTACCTCGATAGTGCTAAACAACGTTTTCATTTTCAAGTAAATTTCATTAAAGAACTTCTGACTCAGCACGTTACCACAAGGACACTGCTGCACCCTACCAACGAACAAACAATAACAAAAAAACATCTCTTTTGATTTGGCGCCAAAAGCACAAAGACCGCGGCCACCCACCCGGAGCAGCGACCACGTCACGCGGCCACGGCTCGATATCAAATGACCTCGCCAGCCAATAGGAGAGAAGCACCGACAATGCGCCGACCAATCACAGACGGCGGCAACTGCACTACTGCGCTCTACGATTATTTTTTATTATTTTTGGAGTAATTCGGCGGTTACCAACGAACCTAAATTACAATGGTGAGTGTGTGTGGGTACGTACAAGTAATTTTGGTACAGGCCACACGTCTGTGCTTCAGGTGCCGGGAAGCGGTTGCGTTACAGTACAGTCTATGTGATGTTCAATCGTAGCGAATAATAGAGAAAGCTGTGTATTTATCTGTTTGTTTATCATGTATTGACTAGTGTGCCACGCTTTCAAAATAAAAAAAAAATGTCAGAGAGATTGCACTTGCAGTGTTCTACTGTTCTTTTCTAGTATAAAATAACTATTATTTTATTATTCTACTCCTTGTTTAACCACAGCTAAGAGTGACTATGATGGATACCGTACTCTAGGAGCATCTTTTTGTAATCAATCGGCGATGGTAAAGAATTGCAACTGTGACTGAACTCTCCTTCATAATAAAATAATAACAGCCAGACAGTCATTACTGTGGCATTCATCCCCAATTAATCGACCAAGTCGCATTCAAGTCCGAGTGCGAATAACAATTTCTTCCCAAGTATGAAATGAGCAAACTGCACTATATAAACGATCCGTCAGCAGTACAACAAGTCTTCACGGGAAGCAGAATAGAAATACATCTCTGACACCAGCAGAAACTGTCGTTTATAAATACTCCGGAAGAAAACTGCAAGATCCAGTATACCTAACGTTAGAATGGCTATGTATTCGATCGAGATCTATGCAACTGTTCAATTAAACGTGACAGAAAATGGACAGATATGAAAAAAATAGATGTACGAGCAAACTGACGCACAAACTGTTAAGAAAAATACACACATTATTGGGTTTAGTTTATTCCCCTGCTTCTGCTTATCCATTTTGCTTCACACTAGAAGTACCAGCATATACCGAATTTACAGTTAGTCTATCAGTATCTTGGATACGACTATGCGTTATCGACAGGCGTGTCAAAGTAATTAAGCTAAGCGATCGAAGCTTGATATGTCTGAGACTTCAGACAGGAGCGTTGGTTTTGTCATATAGGATCAGTTTCCAGGCGTTAAAGCCAAATGTATGACCCATGAGACGGCCGAAACCTCAATCCGGCTTCAAAAAATGTTGCTTTCTCGCTTCTACTCCCTCTAGTCTAAACAAGTCAAGCAAAAAAGGTTAAGCTCTCTCTAGCCGTTCCAAGTAAAACGAGGGGCCCATATGCATGGGAACAGCAGACAGTATAAGAACAAGCATTACTAAGATGAAAAGTATTTCCCTTTAGCCATACACATTTATAAACAAGAACACCTCGTGGCATATAACCGTCACCCGCTGTGAGGGGGAGGGGGGGGGGAAGTTTCAGCGGCTTCATTTTTGATTGTCAGTTAACTCAAGAATTTTGGCATTTTTTACACCTAAGTCAACTCACCTTAGTTCCTGCGAACCATTATGAACATTGCTCATCTCCTTCTCATTCTTTTTGCGTGAACAGACAAACAAATATACAAACAAATATATTTAACCCTTTCGCTACGGAAACTTTGCTTTTTTATGAGGTTCTAAAAGAAACTCACAGTAGAAGCTATCATTGTAGTCACTTGAGCTCACCTACAGCTTTATTCAGCCGTAGATAAAATACTATCACTGACTTCAGACGGGTTGTTAAATATGTCGTCCAAATTTCGATAGCAAGAAACAACGCACTGATTTTAATAATGAAAACTTTGATGCGAGACTTATACGTCCCGTCAGTATCGAAAGGGTTAAATCTTCAACGAAAACCGCTTTTCGCTCCATTTTAGTGGCTGATAATTATTGTGATAATTATGGACTACATGCATAGAAATTGAAACAGATACTTCGAGACACCAGACCTGTTTCTATTCACACAAACATATTTTGCACTCAATTTCATCCTTAGTACATACATTGTTTGCATTATCCTAGTCTTGAAATGGGACACCACCCGAATTAGAGAAACACTCTGAGAACGCATACCTCCTCCAAAATATGTATTCTTAACTAAAAGTTCAAATTGCTCCTGGAATCAGCATTTCTTTTTGATCATCACTAATAGTGAGTCATTAATTTTATGCTTCTTAAGTTCTTAGAACAGTTCCTGCAGATTTCGTAAAGAGCCATTCATAACTATTTGGGTTATGTTGCTGACAAACAGTCAGACATACATATAGCCAAATAGACAAGAGTAGCTACAGATCATAACAAGAATTTGATTACTCGCTCCTGATAACACTTTTAACATTTTCAGCAAATTTCATCAAGATCCATTCATAGCTTTTAAGTTTATTCTAACAAGAAACACAGGTATACAAACAAACGGTTGGACGGATCTTTACCGAAAGTTTATCGTCGGTTCCTCGTGACATACCTAACAATCCCTGTTTAGTTTTTAGAGGTCCGTCCCTAGCTTATTGATTTAATTTGATGACATAGTCAGTCTCCAGGTAAAAAAAAAAACTCATTGACAAAAGTGGCGAGAGCCCTCTGAAAGCGCATACCTCCGCCAAGCAAGGCAACGGTAACGAGAAATTCATAGTGATTCTGAAACTATGATTTTCTATGTACGAACACCAAAATCTAATCATTTGTGCCTTTTTATAGTATTAACAGTTTCAGTAATTTTTTTTTAAGATTCGGTTATAACTTTTTGAGTTATGCTGCTAATAAACATTCTGACTCACATTAGTCAAACTCACAAACAGACCAACAGATCATCACCAAAATTTAATCATTTATGTCTTCTAACATTACTAACAAGATTAACAACTCCTGTGAATTTCATAAAGATCCATTAAGAACTTTTTGAATTATTGTGCTAACAAGCACAAAAGTTAAAACAGCGTCAAACAAACGAACTAGCAGATCGTCGCAAAAAATTTTTCTTGATACACCTAACTTATGTAAATTTCATAAAAATCTGTATATAACTTTTTGAGATATGTCATAAGAAAAATGAGGCAGACAAACAAACAGATGAACGGATCACCGAAAGTTAATCATCTGGTCCTCCTAATATACTTAACAAATCCCGTAAATTTCGCTGAAATCTGTCCAAAACTTTTTGAGTTATCTTGGTGACTGACTAACACACTCGACGAAAACATGACCTCCTTGGCCAGAGGTGATAAGACATAAAGTGTGCCCCTCTATCCACGTACATATATTAATGATAGTTTTATAATGGACAACATACGAAAGAAACAGTAGCTTTTTGCAACATTAGACCCATTTCAAATTACGCAAACTTATCTTCGATGAAGTTCAGCCTTTAAATATTGCCCGCATCAGCCCGTTCTCAAACGGAACATGAGGCACATTAGGGGTTAATGTGTTACTAATTTAAGTGCCTGTCTAAATAAACGGCAAATGTGAAAACAATAAATGAATGAGTCACTATGCACACGGTAGGAAAGGAATAACTGGTGTACTATTCGAATAAAATATGAAACCTGGTATTAATCATAGTAGCGAAATGGGTATACCGAAAAGGAAAGAGACACTATAGGCTTGTAAAGAGGGTAGCTGTAAAATTTAAAAAAACAATAAATTATTACAGAGCTTCAATTATATGATGGAGGAGTAAAATTAAAATAAAAGCAAAAAACAAAACAACAAACGAAAAACAAAGAGCTAAGAAACATGGTCAAATTGAAATAAGAAGAGAACATGCAAAATCCAAGAACCCTACAGACCACCCATACAAACAGCCTGCACATATTTGTACACTGTAGAAAGGGATGAAATTGCAAAACTGGAAATGGTAGAACAATAACAAACATTCATGAAAACAACTGAACTGTTGACCACCAAAGCAAACAGCCTGCATTTATATGAGCACGAAAGAAAAAAAAGAGACAATTGTAAAATTGGAAGTAGAAGAAAAATGGCAAAAACCCGGAAACCCCGCTGACCACCCAAGCAAGCAGCCACCACATGGAACCCAAGCCTACCATTACAGTGCAACTGAGAACTGGAATTTGCACAGCAGTTTCGCTACTGGAAAAATGCACTAAATTACTTCATTACTATGCACACTGACTGGTGTACGCGTGTGCGTTACTATGGTAATTATGTGGTATTTGTGGACACTAGAATGGTAATTAGGTTGGTGCCGCGAACGTGCTGGTGGTATATGTATTGGCAGCGGCTGAAAAGTTCGTAAGAGAGGGTGCCGTTTGCATGCTGGTGGTATATATATATGTATATACATATTATACATATATTTTCAGAGAAAAGAGGCGTGAAGCTATATTTGTGCTGAAAAGTTCATAGGTTGGTATTAAGTATGCCCTGGCGGTATGTGCACCGAAAGGCGATGAAAAGTTCACAGATTGATGTATGTGTTTATTAAAGGGCAAAGATGATTTTTTTTACTCTAGCTGCAGAATTCATAGGCTTTGATCTCAGAACTGGGTAATTTACAGGTATGATGCAGGTGCGAGTGAGGCTGAAAACTTCATAGATTCAGACCAGTTTTGTTCAGTGAGGTAACTAAAGCAATGCCAAACAAAGGGATGTTCCTAAGACAAGGTTATCACGTATTCATCTATTGATTTGTAGGTTTATATAGGTAGGCATTTGCATAAATTTCCATAAATATAAATCAGTCTGCATGAAAATCCTCCTAACTTTGCTTATTTTGCCTCAAAATTTCTAAAAAAAAAATTGTTTTCCTACTATGCTCATATTTTTCTAGTTATAACCCGGCCCTCAAAAAAAAAAAACAGCTAATAATGTGCATCTTCACTTCTTCACTGCTCATGCTTGCAGCTAGGATGACGCTGCTCAGAACGCATTGCTCTTTCCACCTTGATCTTCCATTCAAGATATTAATCAAGCATTTATGACACTACTATAAAAAAGAGGATAAACGTTCATAATGCTATACGAAGGTCATTCCATAAGTAATGCCTCCCATTTTTTATTGAAAAACTGAAGACGGAAGTGGCATCATCAAAACGAGAGACCTTTTGTGCTCCAGAACTTATTTTTCTATGTAGGCACCACAGTTCTCAATGCACTTTAGCAAGCGATGAACGAGAGCCTTGAGGTCTCGATCATAAAAAATCAGCACCTGCCGAGGCGGTGTATTTTTTCACGGCCGGCGTTGTCGTGTAAATGCTGCATACGTAGGGCGTACTTCAGAGGCCCCAACGAGTGAAAGTCTGACAGTGCCAGGTCGGGATTATACGGAGGGTGCCACAACACCGTCCAGCCGAACCTTGCCATATAGGCCGTGGTCTTCAGACTTGTGACTGGTCTGGCGTTGTCGTGTTGCAAATGGAGAGTTTCGCCTTTCTCTGGCCTTCAGGTTGGTCAACGTATCAACTAAATGGTCAGAGTTGACAGTTGCCCCTGGTTCCAAGAAATTCAGGAGGATAGCGCCTTCCTGTCCCAGGAGACGGTGCACATCACTTTGCTTCCAAATGTCTGCATCTTGGACTTCTTCTTTGCTGGGGAGTGATGCCATTCCATTGACTACTGTTTGGATTCCGGCTCGTAGTGATGACACCACGTCTCGTCACCAGTGATGAGGCGGTCCAAGAATCCGTCACCTCCGGCTTCATACCGATCCAACAAGTCATGACAGACATTCCATCGTGGTCCTCTTGATCCTGCGTGAGCATTCTTTGAACCCACCTAGCTCAGACTTTGCTGTATCCTAAGGATGGCCCCATCGTTTCCAATGCGCTGACATCCACATCCAACTCTACACGTATTTCATTCATATTATCGCCGATCGGTGAGATAAAGTTGATCCAGGCGCACTTTTTATTCCGGAATGGTGGCTATGGATGGATGTCCGGAGCTTACTTTGTCCCTCACATCTCTGTCGCCACTCTGAAATCGACAAACCCTTCTCCTAACTGTGCCGATATCGACTGCATCGGCTTTGTAAGCGATCACCAAGCGCCGGTGAATGTTGATTGGTACATTTTTTGTGCATAGACGAATTCAATAACGCATCACAGCTTCTGACGCACGTCCGGACTGACACGGATGAAACTTCCAGGTCATAAGTGCATAAGTTTAGTCATCACAACAATGCAATCTGTAACCCTTCGGATGCCTTCCAACGGAATAAAAAAAATAGTAGGCATTACTTTTGGAACGACCATCGTATAATAAAATGTCGGAGGAACTTATATAACTCTAATAATAAAATATTGCAGGAACATATGAAATGCTGTATAATTAAATAGTTTGAAAGAACTTAAATAACACTAATTATAAAACATGATAGAATTGTGAAAAAGGTATATAATAAAAATATTGAAGTAACTTGTGCAATGCTTTGTAATATAACTTGAACACTCTGAAAAATGGATACCTCAGGCAAGAAATGCAACGTTAACGAGTCATATCAAATTGGTCCTGAAACCACGATTTCCTTTTTATCATCACTGAATTTGATCATTTGTACCTCTCGACATAAATAACAATTTCTGAAATTTTCTTGGAGATTCTTCCGTAACTTCCTGCATGAGTTACATCCTGACAAGCACATATAGTCAAACACACAAACGAACGTCCCAATCATCACCAAAATTTGGTCGTTGGTGTCTTTTTACATTTCTAACCACTGCTTCAAAGTTCATGCAGAACTGTTCATAACTTTTTGTGTTACATTGCCGACAAACCTACGATCAAATATAGAGACAAACAAATAAACAAACCAATCATTAGAAAAATTTGCTCAGTTACTCTTCGTAACATTTCTAACAATTAGTGCAAATTTCATGAAAATCTGTCCATAGCGTTTTCAGACAGGTTATCAAGAAAAAAGAGGCAGCCAAACAAACAAAGAAACGGTTGAACGGATCTCCAACATAAGTTAATCATCTGTTACTCCTAACATGCATAACAATCCCTATAAATTTCGTAAAGATCCGTCTATACTCTTTGAGTTAGCTTGGTGATAGACAAAGAGACAGACAGACAAACTCGACAAAAACAAAACCTCCTTGGCGGAGGTATGCATTAAAGGACTTTAGCACAGCTATGCACCATACGCCCGTTTTGCCAAAAATTTAGCTAGATGTTGAAATAATTTCATTGGAAGCGCTTTACGTCCTCTTCTTGTTGAACATACACTTAGAACGGAAATAATATCTTTATTTCAGAATTGATTACATCTCGACTGTTTGGCATAAATTTCAGTGAAAATTTCACAGAAAGGTAAACTTATGATGCTTATAGGACGTGTTTGCAAATTTTCAAAAGACACATCGTGCTGGTTCTAGAATTTGTTTTTTGTCAATTTTCAAATTTTACTGAGCGGCTGATATAGCCTTTTGACTATAAAACAAAATATTCACAGTTTTATATCACCAAAGAAGCAAAAATGAACAACACAAATGAGAAAAATATGTACTAAACAAGAAATCATTGATCAAAAGTTTACAATGACTGAAAAAAGTCTTATTTGCCAACATGTCCCCATGACGTTTAATAACTTTTATAATCGTTGAATCCACGCAGTCAGTTTCTTTTTTGCAGAAGGTGGAACTACCCTTGCTGCTGCAGCAAGAGTATCCCACAAAACAGATTTTGAATTGTACTACCTTCCATCTGCGTAAATTTCACTTTTCAGAAGGGCCCAGAAGTTTTCAATTGGGCTAAGATCATGTGAGCACAGTGGCCAAACCCTCAGTTTCTCTCCATGGAACCCCATTGAGTCCTGAAATGCTATGGTAGTACGTGCAGATTGAGAAGGCGTATTATCATGCATGAAAATCAAGTTTCGAAGCAACGAAAGGGGTATGTCATCCAGCTATGGGACCAAGGCGTCTTTTAGCATGTCACAATATGATGCAGATATAATTTTCTCGCCATCAGATAGTCTAACCGGACCTACAAATCGATCCCCTAGATACCAGCCCATATCATAACACCACCTCCCTGTTGTTGACATTCTACGTGTTAATGACACTCACCTCCAGGTAGCACCCAACCCTTACTCTATCCATCTGCTCCATCAAGGGTTTCCCGGGTTTCGTCGATGAAAAGAACACGATTTGTGTTGATCTTCCTGTATTTCGCTGCCCATTCCATGCTTAAAATTTTATGTCTTGGGGTCAAAGGAAGCAATTTCAGAGGGGATTTGACAGAAGTGATGAAACGAAGGATGTCATTTCTTGTGGTTTTAGGCACTTCAGAAAGCCTAGCAGCCGTAAAAATTGATTTACTTGTTTGCCCGGGCCTTTTACGTAGCTGACAAACCACATTTCTCACGGCTCTATCAGTAACAGTCCTTGAATGCCCAGCATCTGATCATATTTTCCATGGTGAAGGGTCCTTCAAGAATCTTGTCACTGTGTCAACAGGGCGTCCTATTTTCCGGCCAATAACATCAAGATATGTGCCTTTAGCAGTTTCTTTTATGATAATTTATTTCTCCTTGTTAGTTAGAGCTTTTCCTCATCCCATTTTAGCAGACTATGCAAGAAGCTATTATTGTTGTTCACCTCAAAAAGAAAAAAATTCAAAGAGATTTCAATCAGGAGACACAGCAAAATGTAAACAAACTCAACAGTGTTGCCATAAGATGTCGCGATATTTCCCTGCAAGTTTCATGAAAGTTTTATCGCGCAAAAATGAGATATGGACAGTTTTGTGCTTAAGCTATTATTTCCGTTCTAAGTGTAAAACAGGTACGGGAGAGATAACCTACCTGTTTTTTTTTTTTGTTTTTTGTTTTTTTGGAAACCAGTGGCCCGCGCCGTCATCAAATGACGCCGGAAAAAAATGTGTCAAAGAAATCCCGTTTTCTTCGCTTTTTATGATTTTAGTCTCAAGAATATTTTTCCAGTTTCCTTCGTTGATCTTCTCAGTTTGCCTATCATAAACCCAACAAACACAAATTCGATGTGGAAGTACAACATTGTATCTACGCTACCACGTGAAGGTACTTCAGTAATATTCAGTTCTTCGATGTCAAGAAGTTGGTAGCGCAAAGGCTCTCTTGCTTGTCAGTAGATGATTTTTTTTGTCTATTCCTTCACATCGGAAAGGAGAGAGAAGCAAGCAAGAAAACACGCAATCAAGAAAATAATGCTTTATTATAGACATATAGTACGATATTCTATCTCATATTTGTTCATTGGTGGCTAATTAAGGTCTCCCACGCAGTTCATACAGTTGTTGAATGACGGCAAGTAATAATTACTTCAAAGACACCCTAACTTTCTTCACTTTTAATCTCAATTCCACTCAGAGAAATCGCGCTTGCTTTCGGTAACTTGATTTCCTCTGTTACGAATTATGAACTCAAAAGAAAAAATATTTGTTGTGAAAAAATTAAAATCCATTTTACCACCAATATGTATAATTCAGACGACTTTAGGACTGAAATTTCAAAATCGACGTGATAACGTTGAGTGTATGATTTTTTTTTTTATGAAATGCTTCATGTGAGGACAGAAAGCGTAAAAAACCAACACATTGTGTAGTGCTATAGGTATAATGGGATACACACACGCACACAAATAAATGTAAAATATATTGCTGCGTATGTATTAGTGATATCAAGATGCGCTACAGTGTAAACATCCATTCCTCCACCCCCTCATACAAAAACAGCACTCTTGCTTACTGAATTCGTCGAACATTTATCGAAAAGCGATTTCCCAATCGGAAATTTACAGGCGATTATCCGGTATTATCGGATTCTTTTCAATACTTTCTCATTGGCACCCGCTAAATGCTTCTAAACTTTCTATTGGGGTTAATTCTATATTAATTGCGAAGCCTAGCTGTGGCTGTATAGACAACATTGTGGTGCGTGTGTTCACGCTCCACTTATAATTTCTACCATAATGTCTACCACACAGGGGTCACACTATGCAATCGCACGCACAGCTTGATGCGAGGATGTGCCGCTCGCACGTCGTTCATGCTACCGTATCTATGATATCGAGTTTAAATGCATAAACGAAACCACGTGCCAGCTGCACATCCTCGCGTCATGTTGTGCGTGCGAGTGTATAGAGTGGCTGAGACATTAGGGTCTTAGAGCTCAGTGCCTGACAGGCACTCTGTTGTATGCTGTGGGCTGTGTGTGTTCGTAAGATCTCTAACTACTCCACTGAGCGTTTTGGCAAATGTAAAAAACATCACTACGTTAAATATTTAAGGAGTTTTCTGAATTCCTTTTTTCTACCTTTTTTTATTTTTTCACGAATTTGGTCTGCCCTGCAAAATTGGAGAATCTTTTGAGTGAAAAATCAAGTTTGCAAGCTGAAAATTCAAGTTTTCTGGTCGAAAATTCAAGTGTTCGGAATGAAAATTCAAATATTCAGGTTGAAAACGCAAATCTTCGGAAAAAAATTAAGTCTTAAGGATTAAAATTAAAATCTTCAGCATGAAAATTCGATTCTTCAGAATGAAAATTCGTGTCGTCAGGATGACAATTCAAATTTTCAAGATAAAAATTCAAATTTTAAGGATGAAAATTCAAACCTTTAGGATGAAAATTCAAATCTTCACGATGAAAACTCAAATCTTCTGGATGAAAAGTCTCATCTTCAGGATGAGAATTCCTATTTTCAGCATGGTAATTTTAAAATTTTGAGCAATAATTTCCCTCCGTTTTAGCTAATGAGGCCGGTCACTTACTAACAATACAACGGTCATCCTAAACACCGATATCGACCGAAATCAGCCGAAATCTACTGAATGCCATTTAAAATATATATATATATATATACTTTTTTTTCACATCCCCACACAAAGCGAGGCTTATTGCTGAAATAGAACTATATCTTTAAAACGTTTTTACTTTCAGGGTGATTATTATTAATGTTCCTAGTTTAAGCTTCCCTATCCATAGAGTACAATGTGATCCAATGAGAGGAAGAAGAAGGGACATAAAGAATGCCAAGAGAAAAGTGGAACCCATGCACGAGTCAGCGCGCATGGGAACAGCAAGTGGGGAAAGAAGAGGAAGAACAGAACAAAGCATCATCAGCAAAAGTAGGAAAATGGAAAGAAGCAACGTGGGCACGAACGACAGACGTCCCGAATGCCTAGCTAATGGGTAAGGCAACCTATGCAATTCCCCTGGGAGCGCTGCTTCCCAGAACATAGGATGGGCGAGCCTAACTAACCTAACCCTATGTTATAGCCCATCCTATGGAAGTAGGTGTTTACTCTCAGGAAAAAAAATTGTTTCTGTGTGCACAAATTTATTATTTCTTTTTACAAATGTGGTATATGAAAATGTTGGATCTATAGTTTCATATACAATTCTTAGATTAAAGAGAAAATCTAGAGATAAAAGAAATGCTTGGTCATCTATTGTGCCAGGATAGATCACCGTATTCCCCATTCAAGTCCAGTATTTTTGTTGACAAATTTAGGTAAAATAAGGCATTCTGAGACTTTTTACAGGAATACATGACTTATTGTCGAAAATGCTTGGGAGTTTCTATTGTTTTTCAGTAATATTAGGATTGGTTAGGTTAGGCGAAGTGGGGGTAATAATAAAAATTTAACACAGGATATAATTACCGAACCAGAGCTGACTTGAAACAGAACTTCCCAAACGTGGGAGATACATGTCCTGCACAGGAATTTAACGTTTGGCTGAGGCCATAGATAAAACTCTTCGATTGTCGTTGGCACGCATTAGTAGTGTATCCAGGGAGTAAAAATAACGGCAGAACCAGACAGATATACGAAGAAAAAGAACCCGAGTGAAATGACGTTTTTAGGACCAAGCAGCCGCAGCGCTTTGTGCTCCTTTTTCTGCATACTATTTATTTTAGCATATATATGTATGTTTATTATGTTACCTATAAGATGCACTCAGGAAGTACTACACTGCTACCCACGGTATTAGTCCAATTTGATTTTTCTGTAAAACTATTATTTCCTGTTAATATAACTTGATATTTCCATTGTGTATCGCAGAGTAATATGTACAATGTTCATAATCCTATTATTTGAGAACTGTTTGCTTGACACCATTTAGAAACTGACTTTTATTTAATCCACTCTCTACTGAACCACGAAATTAGTGTCTCGTATCAAAATTAGCTAAATATGATGAATTAAACACAAGTTAGCTATCAGTTTATTTATTAATTACTAAATAATACTGCAAGAATACTTGGAACATATTGCAACAGCATACAAAGCAAAATAAACAAGAAACAATAAGCTCATTTATTAATGTAACAGCCATTACGTTCTATAACCTCAAAAATGCGGTCATTAACGGAATGAGTCAATTACCATCGATGGATTTTGCAGCAACTTGTATGGCCTCATACAAATCTGTTTATGAAAATAATTGCTTATCGTCTGTATAAAATTTGTGCTTGATGATAGACCACAGATTTTCAATTGGGCTCAAATCTGGAGAGTTGGGTGGCCACACCATCAAATTCTGGTTTTTGAACCCCAAAGAAGCCAGGTACTCTTTTGTAGCTCTGGCTGAATGCGAGGGTGCATGGTCTTGCATGAAAACCAGCTGTTTGCGAAGATCCAAAGTCTGGTCTTCAAGCCAAGGAACAAGACATTCATGGAGTAGGGCGCAATAATTAGCAGAATTGATTTTAACTCCTTCACGGACCATTGTTGGACCTACAAGTTTATCATTCATAATCCCAGCCCACAACATAATACCACCACCGCCTCGATGGCGGCGAAAACGATGGTGGAGCTTGCCCTCAAATCCGACCCATCCTTTAGACCATCCGTCGGGGCCATCGAGAGTCGCTGTGGTCTCATCTGTGAATAAAACACACTTAATATCCTGTTTCATATAAGACCTAGCCCACTCAACGCTCAGAAGCATGTGCTTTTGTGTCAATTTAGGCTTTTTTCGGGAGATTTCGCATTTGCAATAGTATCCAAGATTCGGTTTCGCGTATAGTTTTTGGCACTTCATTCAGACCAGAGCTTTCAAAAATTCTTTTGCTTGTGCTTCCCGACTTTTTGAAGACTTGACGTTCAATTTTTCTGATATCCCGCGCGTTCACAGCTTTTATTTTACCTTTATCAGACCGTGTCTTCCGATTGTAAGGATCCCTCAAAAAATGTTGAACATGGCGGCCTAAAATCCAGGTAATAGACGCACATGAGGTCTTCTAGGCCGTTTCTTTGATAATGGTTTGTTTCTCTTCGTCTGTTAGATTCTTAGCATGTCCCATTTTGAATATTATTTAAATGGACCAATAGCGTGGCGCACAGTATACATTAGCGGGCAAAATAAGAGAACGATTTTCATTTTTTAAAAATAAAGGTTAACCATGTAGAGTAGGTTAATAAATATTTTGATGGGGCCCTAAGGAATCTATTTAACATTTTTCCACAACATATCAGGACACATATAATTATATTAAAAACAAAAGAACAATCTAAGAAACAATAACAAAAATTGAACAGTGCAAAATAAGAGAACGATCGTCTCTAAAACATTCACACATTTACTCCGGTCATCTGGCAACATTCAATTTCGTGTACATGACTTCTAGAACTGCCACTCTTACGATTACACCGTTCTAAAAACATGGCACCTCACGTGAAAGTTACTCCTGAGCTGCAGGAAGAAATTGTTAAGCTCAGGTCCTCAGGAATGACTTACGGCCATATCAAGAGAGGTAAACCAATCCAAGAGCGTTGTTTCTCGTGCTTTAAAGCTCTATGATGAAAAGAAACAGCTGGAATCCCCGGTATCTGCAGGCCGCCCACGAAAAACCACCGTACGAGTTGATAAAATTATGAAACGCTATGCCCAGAAGGATCCTTTCGAAGCTGCAGCGGGAATTTCCAGAAAGCTGAAGGTCAATAACAACATAGAAGTGTCTCTCTATACAGTTTCTCGTCGCCTCAATGCATGTGGGTTAAAGGCACGCAGTCCTGCCTCTAAACCACTTATCAGTAAGAAGAATAAGAAAACAAGGCTTGAATATTGGGAAAGGCACACCGTTTGGAGAGATGAAAATTGGGAAAGAGTGCATTTCAGCGACGAAAGTAAATTTAATTTGGTTGGATCTGATGGCAGACGGTATGTTAGACGTGCAACAGGTGACAGGCTGAACCCGAAATGTG